>JAKTQW010000222.1:5000-64463 GCA_030579415.1 Pichia eremophila | reverse complement strand
AATGTAATAAAAGGGAACAACAATTAGCATGTCGCGTTCTGTAAACGCCACAGTTCTGCACAAAAAAATTATAGTATATTTTTTTACAATACTCGAAATTTCATTTTATAATTAATGTAAACAGTAGATAATATTATGTAATCAGTAATAAAAAGTAGCTTCGTTTGTTAAAAAAAGTTACTCTCCAATATCTTCATTCCAGATTTCTGGATATTTAGCAATAAACTTGTCCATTAAATCTTTACATCTTGCATCTTTAAGGTTAATAACTTCAACATTATTCTTTGCTAACCAATCTTCTGCACCCATAAAAGTTTCATTTTCACCAATGACAACTCTTGGAATTTTAAACAATAATGCAGAACCTGTACACATTGAACAAGGACTTAAAGTTGAATAAAGAGTACAATTTTTAGTAATTGAAGCTGGAACTCTATTTGTTGCTTCAAGACATGAAATTTCCGCATGTAATGTCATTGAATTTTTTTGAACTCTCATATTATGACCTCTACTTATAACTGTACCATCCTTATGAATTAATACTGAACCAATAGGGATACCACCTTCATTAAAACCTTTAAGTGCTTCCTCGTATGCGAGGTCCATACCTTTAATATCGTTGAAACTCATTATTTCCTTGGAAAAGAAGCTCAAATAAATTAGTAAGTAATATTATTATGATTTGTTTGCGAAGTAAAAAAAATCTAAATTTTCGTAGCTAAAAACTACACATAGTGAAAGTAATGTATACTAGTATATAATATAATAAACAAAATTTTATTTCATTTTATTTTAATTTTAATTTTATAAGTTTTTAAAGACCTGCTTTAAATACCCATATTTAACCATTCCCAATTAGGATCTGCATTGTTTGAATTAGTATTTATTGTATCGTGGAGAATCATATTATTATCGAAAGCATCTGAAAAATTTGTATGATCTATATTTGGTAAATCATGCATATTAAGATGCATTTCAATATCTAAATTAGGAGATAGTAGATTAACAAAATTTGAATCATCTTTATGCTGCTGTTGTTGATGATGATATGGTTGTTCGTGTATATTATTATTTATATTATCTATATTCTCATCATTAATATTAATATTATTATTAATGTTATTATTAATATTATCATCATCATCATCATCATTCATACTTGTATCCATATCATAATTTAATTGATTTTTAACAATTGGAGTTGGATTAAGATCATCACCATCACCTATATAATTATCATTTGAATCAACTTTACCTTTTCGTTTCCCACCACGTTGTCTCTTTTTAATAACATCAGTTTTCAAACTCAGTGGACGAACAACACCATGTAATTTTAAGAATAAACCACAAGCATTACATAATGGTTCCCCTTCCGGGTTACGTCGCCAAAGAGGGGTTGTTCTTGTATGACAATTTGTACATGAAATATTTTCATCAATTGTTATATCTTTTTTCTTTTCAGATTTTTTCTTCCTTGAAGAAGATGATGGAGTATTTGAATTGGTATTGATGTCGTTATTGATATCATCATTATTTATATCATTATTATTAATATTATCATTATTGATATCATTATTATTATTATTATTATCATTATTGATATCATTATTATTATTATTATTATTATTATTATTATTATTATTATTTATATTATTTATATTATCATCTATTTCTGTGTCTAGATTAGTATCAAAATTTGTATTAAAAGCTAGATTACTATTTATATCCTCATTATTATCAATATTATTATTATTATTAAAATTCATATTTAAAGGATTAATATTAAAACATTTCTTCCTTTCATTTCTCAAATTGATGAACATAAGTCTCCAAGTAAGATTTTCCATTCTTGAGCGATAGGGTAAACCCCCCTTTGCCTTAGCGTACATACGCCATAGTGTACTGGCATCATCCATTGCCTATTCAAAGACAATATAACAATAACAGTATCAAAGCAGAAATAAAAAACCGAGATCGATGATGATAATCACATCGATTAAACACAACAGCAAATAAGAACTTATCGCGCCAATTCAATTTGAGCGATAAGCTCTCTCTCTATCATTAAAACCAGCCGTAAAATTTGACAAATTTCTTCACTTGCCATCCATAATATTGTGGCGGTAGTATTAATATTAAAACTCATTATAACACATAGAAGAAATCTCTTGATATCACATAGTCTTATCGTCTCTTTGGTATGATCTATTTGATCTATCTCTATATCTTTAACATCATATAATGATAGGTACGTTTTTAAAACTGCATTGTTACTCCATCGTCGTATTCTCCTTATTCTCATACGTATACACTCAACAAGAAACTGTTCTGATATTTGTACAATCCTCTTTTCTTCTCCGTATTTCTCATATATTCCCTCTAATCGACGTATACTTTTAACAGTCAATCTGGATCTCTCAACGAAAACATGCATATGAATCTGTAATCCAATTGATGCATTCTGTACTGCATTTAATATCAATACTGATATTATTATTAATTGTATAGTCTCTCTCCTTATTGATCCATTAGGCAATCTTGAAATGTCTAATATATGTCCTCTAATATAACTTAATATACTAAATACAATTAATTTTGGTTTAATAGAATGTAATAATACCTTATATGGTGTCTTTGATATTGAAATACTATATTCATTAACAATTTCCTTTGTCTCATAATTACCATCTCCTCGTTTTAATAATTCATCATTAATCATATCAAATTTGAATGCTTCATTGATTCTTCGTATTTCTTCCTTATTTGCTATCTCAGAATATACATACTGTAATGTATACCTTTCAACCCCCACTACATCATTCATTTCAATATATTCAATCTCTTTATCTTCTTCATTATCATTATAATTATAATTATAATTTTCTTCATCATCCCATGTTAATACAACTCCTTTACCAATATTTAATTCCTTCTCTAATTCCATACTATCTCTAAACTTTCTTCTACCTCTACCCTTTTTACCATAATATACAACAGTATTATCACTTCCTTCCTCCTCCTCCTCCTCCTCCTCCTCTTCTTCTTCTTCTTCTTCTTCTTCTTCTTCTTCTTCTTCTTCTTCTTCTTCTTCTTCTTCTTCCTCTTCCTCAATTCGTTCATAGCGATTCATTTCCCACTTATTTCTCTATACTATACGATTGATCTATATAAAGAAACCACCTAAAATTTTAAATATAAAAAAAAATCAAGTCGATAAACAAATTCATGCCTGTATGCATTACAATAACGAACTTCTTTTTTTCATCTCGCCATGTATTGTGGAAATTCTACACCACCAGCTTTTAACTCTTCAACATACATCAACGCTGGGTAATATTGTACAATAATCATCCATACAATTGCTAATGGTTTACTATTAAATTCTCCGATTAATCTTTCAATTAATCCTTCAATTATAACAACAATTCCTGACCAAATAAATAAGAACATGGAATAAAAACATCTATTTGGTGAAAATTTGAAAACATCCATAATATTCAACTCTAATGGTATAATCTTTGGTACATTATCATTATATTTATTGCCACCATCCCAATCAAGATTTAATGATGCAATTGCATGAATTATACCACAAATAATAAATGTACCCATTATTAACATAATTCTTCTTAACTCTCTATTCTTAATAGTTCCAAACATTCTCTTTGTTAATAAATATGAATCTCTTGTAATATATTGATGCCACCATAATGACCAAAAAACTTGCATTGACCATTTATCCCCTTCAAACATTTGAAACATATCGGGCCAATCTTTAACATTTGAAAATCCAAATGATAATGAAAATAAACATGTTATCCAATACATCAAATTCAATCCAAAATAAATTTGAATAACTTCAGAAAGCATTATTGAAATCTTACCCATTCCTAATCCGTTATTTTTATAAACATATCCTGCTATCTCATATAAGATATATTTACAACCAATTTCATAAAAAAGAATTTTCAGAATTACAAATTTAATAAATCCATCATTACTTACCTCAGGTACATTCTTCATTTGGAAATTCCAACCAATTCCAATCAAATGCCCAATATAATGTACCGTCTTCAATTTTTCTACCCTTTTTAAAATCAGTTTTCTCAATTTCTTCAAACATTAATAAATTAGTTGTCATACTAAATATTTGTGTCAGAACAAAATAATGCATTAAATTACTTAATTGATCAGCTCCTTTAACTAATATATTTATTGGTGAATAGAATAAATGTAAAAATGCAATAGGTGCATAAATATATTTACGTGGTTTACTTGGTAAATAAATAATAAACGAAATTATTGAATAATGTAAAAGATAATGCTCTAATGGTACCGTGAAAACTGGTGAATAAATAATCTTTTCATTAAATATAAATTTCATACCATTATTATACAGATAATTTGCTATTGACTGTTTGTTCTCCATTATCTTATTACACATAAGATTCATCTTTATTATTCCCCCTCAAATGAGATCTTCAATGTTCTTATTGAGTTAATTTTAGACACAAGCCTTCAAAAATAATTTAAAGATTGTTAAATAAAAAGTTCAACTTCACACTGTGCATGTGTGAGATCAAAATCAAAAAAGATAAGAAAACATTTTAATGTCTTTAATTGTTTCCGATACCGGGAGTCGAACCCGGGTCTGCCCGGTGAAAGCGGACCGTGATAGCCGTTACACTATATCGGATGTTCTTTACTATTAACACCCTTGGTTACCCTAGTGGAGTATCTGGCTGATTACGTAATATGGAATGAATGTAAAAAAAATGATTGTGAAAAGTAACGGTTTTTGTACAGAAACATAGCTGAGTATAATCTTGCTAGTATGAATAGCTTATTATATAATTATAAAATTAGTAGAGCTGTGGGTTATTTAGAAAATTTAGTATGTAATTTTTATTTGAGAATCGGGAGTTTTTGCTTGTTTTGTATTATCTTGGTAATTTAGTAGAACAGTGTTTGCCTTTTGATTACTTTAAAAGTCATAAATAAGAAAAAACAGCTTGTAACCGAGTGTAATTGGTTATATACGACTTATTTACGACTATTCCACATATATTTGTAAAGAAATGGTTAGCACAATAAAATGATCATTATGTAGCAAATAAGGGGTTTAACAGTAATAATCAATCTAATAATTATTATGAAGATGAAGAGATAGGTGATGATAATGAACAGGAAGATTATTCATCCACATCTGATAATGAAAATATTGATTTTGTTCAATTAACTAAACAGAGAAGAGTTTGAGCAATTCTATAACCAATACGTCCAGTAAATGTACGTGTTTAGTAATCAAGAAAAAAGGCTTGAAATTTATCATTTAGGATATCGAAATTTCGATTCTAAAAAATAGCATAATCTCAAAAAACTTAGCTGTTATAGTATTGGTTATCGGATTAAGGTTGTGATCTTAGTACTGGGAACTCAATGATATCTTAAAAATATAACCAGTATGACTATTGACACATAAAAGGTTGATAATTTATTGTGAAGGTAGTTTTAAAAAAATAACACACAATCAAATAAGTAAAAAAATATAAGTTTAGCCTCCACACTAGGACTCGAACCTAGAATCTTCTGATCCGTAGTCAGACGCGATCACCATTACGCTATGTAGAGAACTTACGACCTTCAACTTGTTGTTTTTTTTGCCATGCTAGTTTAAAGTAAAATAATCACGTGACACATTGGGATCCTGGGGAAGCATATTTTGGCTGGTTAGGGAGAATCACAAATCAAAATTAGGTTACAAACAGGGTCTCATTTTTATCACCCTTACCAATTCTGTGAAGGTGAAAGTAAGACTTATCATGTCTTTTTTAAGTGTAAGAGCATTGAAAGAATTCTAAATGAACTAGAAGTAGAAATGTTTAATATGTTCCCCCAGATACTGAATTGGTGAAGCATGAATAATATATGCATATAAGTAAATAAACTGTATAAAATTGAATATGTTAATGAAATGAATGTAATAAAAAAAAAAAACCAAGTTGAAAAGAGTAGAAAATACTTGGTTTCTTTAGAAAGTATCTTGGTGAATAGTTTTATTTTACTCTGTTCAATAAAACATTCAAGAAGTTACAAAGAAACCATCAAAAACATAAATTGATTATTTGGGCCAGCTTTAAAAGAGATGAGTTATACTGTGTAACTCAAACAGTTTTTACAATGTTTGAGCAATGTATATGATTATTCTATCATTTATCAACATCATTAAGTCATAGTAGAAGCACATATATACGTGAAAGAATGCAAAACAGATGACTACACTTTCACGTTTCAATGAGGGAATGATGAGCTTTACTAGAATTGTGAGTCATAAGAATTATAGTCCTACTGAAGATGATCACCCCCCACAAACAACAAATAGATCTAGGAAGGAACAAATCACACAAACCCACTCACAGAGTTCACCTTCTGCATAAAAGACCAAGATCCTCTGTGAAAAAAACTTTAAAACTTTAAAAAGCCTCACAGACAAATGCAGAAAAATGGAAATTATTTCAAAAAGCCGCAACCAGAATCGGCAGTCCGGTTTACTCCCTCTAGGGGCGGCCTCTTTTAAGATCACAAGATTAATAAATAAATATTATTATAAGCACTGAGCCACCCTAGAGCAATTCATAATGAACCCTCAAGAACATGCTTATGGACATGGAATATCAAACCAGAATTACCAACAGCAACAAAATAATAATTTTGGTCATTTAAACACAGATTCAGAATGGAATAATGAAGGTTCAACATTAAATAATGATACTAATAATACTAATAATAACAGTTCTAATAATTACTATCATAATAGATTTGCTACTAAATTAGAAGAGAACTCAATATCATCACCTGATCTATCATTAAACCAACATCAATCACAAACAAGTGTGCAATCTTCCAGTCAAAATGAAACTCAAAATCACAGTCAAAACAATCGAGAAAATTATCATTTAATCAATAGATCACCCAATTCTCAAGATCAAATTCAACAGCATATCCAGCAAAGCTTAAATCAAAATCATTATCAGAAATTGCATCAACAACAACAGCAGCAACAGTTTCAAAATTATGTTAATGATAACTTTAAAGATAATGATAATACATTTCGAAACTATCAACATTTAATCATGGATCATAGAATGGTTAGCAATGTCTTTTCTAAACAAGATGATATTTTTCACTACAACACTTACTGTTCAACAGAAAAAAGTAATGTAAATGGAGCAAATTCAAACGCATCTAAATCCAATATCAATATAAATGAATCAGTATTTTCCCCACAATATCAAACACAGTTTCAGGAACTGCAACAGTTCCAACAATTACATCAATTACAACAATTGCAACAGTTACAGCAAATTCAACAACTACAACAGTTTCCACAGTTTCCACAATTCCCTCAGCTTCAAAATCCAATCCTATACCCTAACATACTGCAAATGAATAGTTTATTATCTATGATGCAGCAAAATTCCTTTGCCAATCAAAATCCTGCAGGCAGTAGTATGAACAATAATATTTTACAAAGATCTAAACCAAGTGATGGTGGTTCCAAACAAGAAAAAAATGAAATTGAAAACGAAGCAAGAAACAATCAAGATCAGACGAATACTGAAGCTCTTAATTCAAATTATAATTTAAATGACATAAAGAATGAAAAAAATCAACCTCAATATGATCATTCAGCTCAAAACCCGGCAACAAAATTTACTAAGATACAAACGCTTCAACAATTGCAACAACTGCAACAATTACAACAATTCCAGCAACTTCAACAACTTCAAAAATTACAACAACTTGCACCAGTTCTTGATCCGATGTTATCTGTATCTATAATGGATTCATTTAATAAATCAATGATAAACCAAATGCAACATCAACAAGCTACTCCTGCAAATTACGCAGATGATTCACTTTCTGATGATCAAAACATCCCATCTCTAGAGTCAAACCAACCACCAGAAGCCTTTAGACAAGCACAACCATTTATTCCATCATCAATTCCATTGACCGATTTACAATTTCAACTGGAGAATAATAATAATAATAACAACAGCCACTCAAATGTTTCAGATGCCAATTTGCCTACACAACCCCAACTCCAGCCACTACAGCAATCGCAATCGCAATCGCAATCTCAACTTCAATCACGTAGTAACTCGAACACTTCGTTTGCAAATCTGGGTCAAGATATGTCTAATTATGGTAATTCATATTTTACTGCACTACCAAATGCTGATTATCAAACACATGGAATTTTACCTCAACCTTTTGTGATGCCCAATATATACTTCCCTAATATGGCTGCCATGACAATGAATATGGGTATTGGATTAAACATGGGTTTGAATCCAAACGTCAACGCAAGGGTGAACAATAAAAAGAAAAGTAAAGTAAAAAATAACGATTTATCCATCATTAAAAGACAAACTAATACAAGACATCTTATTGCTAAATCAAAAATCACTTCAAATGATCCTAATCAACCTAAAAAGTATAAATGTGCACATTGTACATGGTCATTTATGAGAGCTAGTGATCTGAGACGCCATTTCAAATCTCATAAAAATCCACAATATCATTGTCCATTTTGGAATGTGAAATATGCTACATGTCCACACAAAAAGTTTGGATCATTCAATAGATTGGATGTCCTGAAAAGACATTTAAAACTAGTTCATTATAGATATGAATTTCCTCAAAAGGAAAAGAAAAGGGGTGTAATCAAGAATGAAGATGGCAATGAATTAAAGACTGAAGAACTCTCAGATGATCCAGTTGAAAATGATATGAAGGAAAAAGATAGTGGTTTCTGTTTATCTTGTGAGACACACTTCACTAAGGTTAAAGATTTTATCAAACATGTTAGTGGATGTGCTGAAAATACACCAATGGCGAAATGGAAGTATCGTAAAAATGGTGTTATTCTAAATGTACGTAAAGTTGATCCATCAAAAGGAATTGATGAATTAGATTTAAGAAGAAATGTTCCATTTAATTCAACAATACCCTTTAATGAATTCCAATCAATGTCAAGTTTTAATCTCAGGGGTGAAGAGGATGATAACGAAAGTGAGGGAAATTATATTGAAGAATATGAAGAAGATGGAGATTCAGCAAATGAGAAAGGTTTAAATACAGTAACTGTCAGTAATGGACTACAGGCAACAACTGCTGGAAAAATCGATGAAAATAAATCTTACGTGCTTATCAATGATGTTGAATTGAAAGCAGAGGACATGAATGAAGCTCTAACAAGAAAACGTGGTCGGCCTAAGAAAAACAAAGTATCTTTATTAAACTGATAAATTATCCAGTGATCTAATTTTATTTTGATATAAAATAATATGTATTTTATATATAATGTTATTAAGTAGTTTTCTATCTCATCAAAATCAGAATATGATGGAATATCTACATGGAAATGTGGAAAATTTGTTCCATTTAAAGGGTATATCACCACAAAAAGTGGCATCAATGTATCGATATTTATCGATATTTAGTTCAGGAGATTTGTCACTGACATTAGCCATTTCTAATTCATCATGCATGATTCTATTTTAGGATTCATTAAATCTATCTTCCTCAATATCCACTTCAATTTCATTTTCATCTACGCTGTTATCATTATCGAATGTTTCAATATTATCAGAGTTGACTTTGCCACCAAAGCCATCATTGACAAGTCCATGGACCACCCATGGATTAATAATTCCTGAAAAATGTATTTCAAATAGAGAATCTGTAAATAAAGTAATAGCTCTTTTCATATCAATCAATGCTTGAATGGATTTTGAATCAATTGCCACAACTTGAGAAAAATCTAAATGAACAATATTTAGTTTTGGCTTACTTTCATTTTGCTTTTGTTTTAAATTGTTATTTGAGTCAGTGTCTTCATTAGATTCAGCAAAATCTTCATTGCTTTTGTTCCCAAAGTTTTTAATATTAGCTATCATGTTTTTTAAATTTATCGATTCAGTATTCCATTTTGGTGGGGAGTATTTGAGCTTTGCAATCTCGTGTATATTATTCCATGTAGCATAAGTAGCATTTTTTGAGGAATGGAAATTACTTTTGATATAATCAAGAATGTGTCAACTTGAGAAGGGCTGTTAGGATATATCAAACTCTCACTCATTCTATAGACTACCACACCCGGAGGTGAGGGCTGAACATAAACGTTGTCATTGATATATCTTGTGTGAACATCACTTGGATTGCGTCAGATATCTAGACTAAAAATAGTTTTTCTATTCATAGGAACCTATCTATAAATATAACTAACTGAAGCTCCATCATCGGTATTAATCGTTTTAGCATCCTCCCTTCGAGTGCCTTTGTTACAACTACTTACACCGATAAAAGAGTCTGGCATTGAAAACAAAACGGAATTGGAAAAGCTTCTGTACTCATTTTCATTCTGGGAAATTGGTCCCTTGATTATAGTTGGATTAACCAACTGAACAGCTTTTATACGTCCCATAAAAACACCATTAGTCCAACACATTTTCCAAATGATTAGAGCACACATTGCAAAGGAGATACCGTTCTCAATTGAGGCGAAAACTGAAATAAGAACACCAGTTAAAAAGATAGCACACTCAAAGTTGATTTATAAGAAGCCATTAGATCACTAACAGCATGAATAATAATAGCGCACAATGTTGCTTTTGGAATAAAGTAAAATGCAGAAGTAAAGCAATAAATTGCAATAAAACACAGAATCCGGCAAAAACGGAAGCAATTGGAGTTTTAACACAAAATTTAGAAGCTAAAGCTGTACGTGAAAAAAAACCAGTAGTAGGGTATGAATAAAAGAAAGTTCCTACTAAAGTTGTGACACCAATTGCAATGAATTCTTGTTTTGGATTGATTTTATAATCATGTAAATGTCCAAATGATTTGGCAATTGAAAAATGCTCTAGAACCAAAACTATAGTAGCAACAGGTAAATCTGGTGCAATTCTTGAAGCTAATTAACTTGGTGTATTAAAACACCAATATTATGCATTTAATTCAATAAAACCAGTAACTGCAAATGAGGAATGTTCTTAATCATATCTTGTAACTAAAAAGGAGATCAAAGTGGAGAAAATTCTAACAATTGCAGTTTTTAACATTTAAAACGTAAGTCCAAACCAACGCTTTTTGAGGATTATCATATATGTTGTGCAGTAAATTTCGAAACATAAAGGATAAGTAGACCAACAAGGCCAAATGCAGCATCAACTTTAAAATTTTTCAGATTTTGTAGAAAATCCATTATAATTAAATAAAGAGCTTAATGTGTATTAACAAGTTTTAAAAAACCCATTAAATCCGGCAATTGACTTGGAATAATGTTGAATGCAGAACCTGTTGTAAATGCCATAACAGCTGGTAGCGGGATCAATTCAACAAGAAATTCCAATCTTAATAAACCAACAGCTAAAGTGATTGCATCACAGAAAAGAGCAACAGTTGTTCCAATTTCAGGTGCTGAACATACACCGGACTATTTATCTTGAATTCTATCTACTATAATTTTGGAAACTTCTAAACTCATAACTGCAACAGGCTCTATTGATACATCCTTTCAAGTTGCAAAAATTGATTACATCATCAAACCAATAAATGAAGAATACAATCCATATATTGCGGAGGTAGACCTGCCAATCCTTAGTGATACTACATAGATAAGACCCCTTAAAAAATCAATTTTCGAGTTTTTTGTATCAATGTAATGCTCTAATGATCGCATTGATGAATATAATATCCGCTAAGTGTAAGACCCACGTAAACATTGAAATTCGAGGGTAAACAAAAAATGTACGAAATGTAAACAAAAAACCACAAAAATGACCTTTTTTCACAACTTCACCTGGTATTATCTCTACAACCAGTGGGTCTTACGCTTAGCGGATATCATATTCATCAATGCGATCATTAGAGCATTAAATTGATACAAAAAACTCGAAAATTGATTTTTTAAGGGGTCTTATCTATGTAGTATCACTAAGGATATATACGATGATACACTTGATAACGTTTATGGAGGAGAGTTATAAACTATAAAACTATAAAATCTTATCTAAATATCACCCAATGCGTTGTTAAGAAGTTCTACGAAGTTAACACAATCTTTAAATGTATTGTAAAGTGGAGTTGGTGCAACTCTTATAACATTAGGACGTCTTTCATCACATACAGTTCCATGTGAATGTAAGTATTCCATGACTTTTTCCATACAATTCTCAGGGTGGAAAAGTAATGATAGTTGAGCTCCCCTTTCTAATGGATTAGTTGGTGTGATGATTTCAAATGATGGTTTAAAAGAACTCTTACCGTAATATTGACTCTTAAGTAATAATTTCTCTAAAAAGCCTGTTAAAGCAATTGATTTTTCACGCAGTTTTTCAATACCACCATAAGCCTCAAATAAATCCAATGATGAATTTAATGATGCAACATCTAAAACACTTGGATTACTTTGTCTAAAACCTAACGCACTTTCAATAGGTCTAAACTTTTCCTCCATTTTGAATCTATTACTTGCTTCATTACCCCACCATCCTGCTAATCTTGGACGTCCTTTAACATCATCACCTTTGGAAAGTCTTTGATGAACGAAAATACCACCAATACCACCTGGTCCCGCATTTAAATATTTATAACTACACCATGCTGCAAAATCTACATTCCAATCATGTAATTTTAAATTTATATTTCCTGCAGCGTGTGCCAAATCCCAACCAACGGTACAACCCATCTCATGTCCCTTTTGAGTAATTTTTTTAATATCAAATAATTGACCAGTATAGTATTGAATACCAGAGAAGCATACCAATGCAATTTCATTACCTCTTTCTTCTAAAAATCTTAAAATTTCCTCAGTTCTTAAAGTAAATTCACCCTCTAATGGTTCTAATTGTAATAATGTTTCGTTTGGATCTAAACCCTTTAATCTGGCAAGATTATACATTGCATAATAATCTGAAGGAAAAGCACCACGTTCAAATAATATTTTCGTACGCCCACTTGATACATCAGGTTGATAAAAACTTATTAATAGTGAATTTAAATCCATTGTTAATGTACCCATTACTGCAACTTCTGATTCTAATGCACCAACAATTTTGGAAATTTTAGGAATTAATGGTAAATCTACGTCAACCCAGTCAGTTGTTATTTCATTACGGAAATGTGCTTCAACACCACGAGCAGACCATGCATCTAGTTCTCTATTTAAATACTCTCTAGTGGATTTTGGCATTAATCCAAGTGAATTACCACATAAATAATTTACTTTATCATCAGTCTCACCTACACCCATTGATTTCCATGTTGGGAACTCAAACTTATCTGTGACAGTGTGATACTTCTCATCCAATACACTTGCTTCAACACTCATTGTAATAAAACCACTCACTCACTCACTCTGCTATCAAAGTTAATTTCCTTTAACAAACTCAATTGACGACATGATGAAAATGGATAAAATCAAACAACTACGTCACCTTGAACACCCTCGAAATTTGAATATTTTGTGAACCTGCCACCAGGCCACTGCTAAACTGATAATTAAATTATTGATGTTAATTTTCATAACAATAACAGTCTATAATATACGTTTGTCCTTTTCACTTAAAACTACCATCTTCTCTTCAACCAACTAAACACATCTACAAACAACTATACACACATGTCATCACAAGATTTCGTCAGATCGAATATTTTCGGTACAGTTTTTGAAACAACTTCAAGATACTCAGACCTAAACCCAATTGGAATGGGTGCCTTTGGTTTAGTCTGTTCAGCAAAGGATACTTTAACTAATCAAAATGTTGCAATCAAGAAAGTTATGAAACCTTTTTCCACTCCAATTTTAGCAAAAAGAACTTACAGAGAATTAAAATTATTAAATCATTTAAGACATGAAAACTTAATATCTCTTGAAGATATTTTCTTATCCCCACTTGAAGATATTTACTTTGTGACAGACTTACAAGGTACTGATTTACATAGATTATTAACTTCTAGACCATTAGAAAAGCAGTTTGTTCAATATTTCCTTTATCAAATTTTACGTGGTCTTAAATATGTCCATTCCGCTGGTGTTATTCATAGAGATTTAAAGCCTTCAAATATCTTAGTCAATGAAAACTGTGATTTGAAGATTTGTGATTTTGGTTTAGCAAGAGTACAAGATCCACAAATGACCGGTTATGTCTCAACTCGTTATTATCGTGCACCTGAAATAATGTTAACTTGGCAAAAATATGATACCGAAGTCGATATTTGGTCAGTTGGTTGTATATTCGCTGAAATGATTGAAGGTAAACCATTATTCCCAGGTAAAGATCATGTCCATCAATTTTCTATTATTACTGAATTATTAGGTTCGCCACCTGCAAATGTTATTGATACTATTTGTTCTGAAAATACATTAAAATTTGTTCAATCCTTACCTCATAGGGATCCAATACCATTAACCGAAAGATTCAAAAATGTTGAACCTGATGCTGTTGATTTACTTGCTAAAATGTTAGTATTTGATCCAAGAGAGAGAATTACAGCAGCAGATGCACTATCACATCCTTATCTTGCCCCATATCATGATCCAACTGATGAACCTGTTGCTGAACAAAAATTCGATTGGTCATTTAATAATGCTGATTTACCTGTTGAAAATTGGAAAATAATGATGTATTCTGAAATTTTAGATTTCCATGAAATTGAAGGTGCAGGTGCATTAGATAATGCAAATTTGCAAGAATATGAATCACAAATACTAGAACAACAACAATTGCAAGGTCAAAATATAATTGCAATGGATCAAGCACAAGCTCAAGCTAATGCGCAAGCACAGGCACAAGCTCAAGCACAATCGCAAACTCAACAAACACAAACACAAATCTAATTAACCTCACCCCATTTCACTCTCATTATTGTGTACAATATGTAATATATGTAATACATAAATAATCAACTCTTTTAGCTGTTATTAAAAAGTTATTTTATGTAGATTTTGAATAAAGGAATATTATGTAGATATTATAATAATACAAATGAGTATAAAAAAGATAAAGAAAAGTCTAAAGGATT
Source organism: Pichia eremophila (assembly GCA_030579415.1). Classification (NCBI taxonomy): domain Eukaryota; kingdom Fungi; phylum Ascomycota; class Pichiomycetes; order Pichiales; family Pichiaceae; genus Pichia; species Pichia eremophila. Next base: position 49,370 of record JAKTQW010000222.1, on the reverse strand, counting down.
TATAAATGTTTTTTTTGGGTAATGCAAATAAGTTAAAATACAAGATAGTCAGTCAATTTTCGTGAAACCTGTCTCTATCAGAGTAAAATGAACTTTTGAAATTAGAAAAAGAGGATAGTGAATTATGAAAAGCATTAGTTTGAGCCAGTTTCTTCATACAGTGTTCCATTTGAATTATTAGTTCCTCTGATTGTTTAATTGTTTCATGGGTATTGTCTAGTGGTTCAGATTTATTCATTGCTTCATTTAAACCGGTGTACCCGTAATTATTGTAGGAAATAGGAGTATTTGCAAACGGTATATTTGAAGTTTCTCTATTATCCTGTTCATTCAGCATGTAAAATCTGTTGGTTGGCGTTATACCAGGTGTAATATAATCATTATTATCATTGTTATTAGTATGATTTTGATTTTGATTATGATTATCACTGTAATGCAAGGAGCTGTTTTGATTAAAGAATGTGTTTGAAGAAGTACCCAGCTCTTCATTCACAAATGGGTTTGTATTCATGGTATTTGAAAATGCATTAGAGTTTATTAATGATGAATTTGAAAAATCTGAATATTGAGAAGATAAATTAAAAAATGAGTCTGATTGAGAATGTTGTAATTGATGGGATTGTGGTGGTGATTGTAATGGGAAATGTTGTGGATATGAATGATGATGACGATGTAATCTCTGTTGTGTTATTGATTCATCATCATTTTCATTCTCAGTTTGTTTTTTCAATTTAACCGCATCACTGTTTCTTTTAAGTAGACCTGCATTCTTTTTGAAAATAGATAACCAACCTCGACTAAACCCTGTTTTTCTTTTCGGATCATCAACGCCATACATTTCTGCAAATTTAACCCAATACTCACGTAAAATACGATCTGTAATAGGTAAATGATTGGTAAGACGTTCATTAACAACAGATAGCATAGCTTCATTAATTTCTTTATATTTGTAAAAAGGTTTCTTCTTAGAATTGGAAATAATTTCTGCATTGACATTTGAACGATTGGTAGCTTCTTCATATCTCTGGCGTAAATCTGCTTCCTTCTGTAACCAAACACTGAGACTGGATGTAGAAATGGCATATTTATCTTGGAAGTGTGTGACAACTTCATGTTGTGAAAAATCATGACTTTTCAAATAATCCAATATCATAATTTTTTCAGCCAATGTTGAACGTTGACGTTTCTTGAGTGGTTCATTTGATACTTTTAAATTTTTATTAGTATTTTCATTATCAATTTCTGTTAAAGTTTCGTGTTCTTCCTCAATTTTATTTTGTAAATCATCATCGACATTGTCTTCTGAATTACTTTCTGAATCGTTATGGGAAGTCCAATGACGCTTATAAGACATTAACTTTGCCAAATAAGCAGTATATTAGAAAACAATTACTGATTGAAAAGAGACAAGTTTGACATTTCCCCATGATTATATACAAAGTTAAAAACTTAGTCATCCTATTAACTTGAGATGATTCCAGAAGAATTTGATGATTTCTCCAAAATAGTGTGAGACCCTTCCAGTGAGAGCGAAGAAAAAACGAAAGAAACGGTGTGATTTTTTTGAAAATTTTCAAAATTTTCTGCCCCACTGTGACCAAATCAGCAAGTTTGTTCTTGTCTCGGCATTTGGATTTACGAGAATCACTCCGATACTGCTTCCGCTGAGAGATCTGGAAGGATTATAAATGGTTGTCCACGCCATTCTATCCCACTACCACACATAGCAATAATCCACACAGGTAGAGCTAAAATCTCTCTCAATAGCCATGACATGAAAAACTTTTTATGATTTTTGAATGAATTGTAAAAACTTTGTATGCGATGATATTGAATCCAATCAATTAAATACCAGATTAACATATGGAAGAAAAAATATGCCCATAACGGTTTTAGTTCGCCATTTATCAAAAGTGCATTTATTGCAATACTACCGATAAGCCCAGATACTAAACTCTCAGTTGCAGGTTCAATTAAGGTTGCTGCCATGACCATATACTTTCTAACTCTTAACCAACGTACACGTCTATCCATATAATCTCCAACACTGTTTTGTCCCTCAATTGGCTGAATAACAATATCGCAACTCATACCTGAACATCCATCTACCCCATCCCATAGGGCAATACCCATCATATTATCTTCTCCAATATATTTAGCAAAATGGGATAAACCCTCACCTTTATTAACTACTAAATTATTTAATTTAGCAACTGAATAATCAAGATCTGATCTTCTGAAAATATTTGATTTACCATTAATACAAGGTGCAGGTTGTAATGTATTTAAAGCAACATAAAATTTAGCATGTGATGTTGACATGAACATTTCATCAAGGTTAGCACCCCAATTAATCATATGTTTTGATTGACATTTCACTATTGGAATATGGGTTATAATTTTAACTTTCTTATTATGAAACGGGAAAACTTTTGATCCATTGTTTAAATTATTTTGTAAAGAATATATTGAACGTTGTAACGTGTTTCTATCTGCGTAAACGTTTGAGTCCATTATCCACATAAGATCAAATTTTCCACTTAAATAACCTTTATGTAAGTTATTTACTTTAGGATTAGGCCCAAAATAGTCTAAATGATGTTGATTTTCATCAATTAACAGTTTTGAATCAACATGATGATATTTATTGATTAAGTTTTCAACAATCGGAATACATGGATCATATTTCGATTGTACACAAAAGATAATTTCTAATTTATCAGCTGGATAGTTTTGTAAAAAGGAAGACTCTAAACATTTTGTCATATCTGATTCAATACCTTTAAGTGGTCTCAAAATTGTTACACCTTCGAGTGATGTTGGATCAATTTTAGAATCAAGGTCTTCTTGTGCAGTTTTGGAAATACATCGCATAATTTGCACAAATCCCAAAAGTACATGTATCAGTACAACCACATACAGAATGAGCAATGGAATACATATTAAAACTATCCAATTCATTATCTTTGCTCAATTATTATTCTCTTCAACTTGAAAAATAATATATTAGGAATTGATCGATTAAAGAAGTCGAAAAATAAATTTGACATCTAACGTCAACATTTTCAGTGAAAAAACTTTATTCGTCGCGTCTTATCAATCAAAGTTATTCCGATGGTTCCTATTAGCTGCAGCTGTACTATATACCTTGTGATAAATGATCTGAGATACATGTGCAAGACAACAAGAATGTTGAAAAGCAGCTACTAAAAAAAAGTTGAATTTGATATGTATATCATGACAGTTATAAAAAAACAATTAAACTTCTGCACTTAGTCTATATAATTCAGGTTTTATTTTAGTGTTTTGAGGTTTATACGTTTTAAAGACAATTTCACCATCTTTTTCAAATCTTTGTATCATTCTAACTCTTTTTGGAATAATAACTTCCCAGAAGACATTACTATTCTCATTGAAACAATCAATTTTGAAAGTACCTATATTATCCAAAACCAATTCCATATTATCGTATCCATGAACAAGATATCTCTCTTTTGAATGATCTTTAAGAATTTTAACACTTTCCTTATCATATAATCGTTTATTAATTTCTGCATAGTCAATAACTGACACTTTACCTTGAAAATTCTTTGATATTTTAACATTAAGATCATTATTAGAATCATTTGTCCATGGTTTAAGATATATTAAATCACCAATGGATATACCTTCATGACATTTTTCTTCTGATTTTGGGAATACATTAGCCTTTATATTTAAATTTGAATTATTATTCAGCTCTTTTATTATTTTCTCATCATCTATTGGATTTAAAGTTCGTAAAAATCTAGCTCCGAATTGATTAACATGACTCCATATACTACCATTATGACGTACAATCCCTGGTGTATCAGTCAACGTCATACCTGGGAATTGATATGTTTGAAATGGTGACATAAAGGGGATAGGTGAAGGTTCTATTTTAGTAAAATCAGAAACCTTTGTAAAGTTTTGCCATGATTGATTGCTCATTAAATCATTTTGAACACATTTTAATATTTCTCTAGTTAATGTTGTTTTACCAATATTTGTTTGTCCAATCACATAACTATGTTTAGTATTATCCATATCAATACCTAAATTAGACATGAGATCATCTAATGTCCATTCCATTGATGTTGAAAATAAATGAACTCTCTCTGGTGATATTTTAAATTTATTAAGTTTGTCAAGAACAGAATTTGATTTTATTTCATCATCAGTTATTGATTTTACACTATTGAAAAATCCATTCATATAGGCATTCAACTGATGGATAATACTTTGTTTAATAGGAATAATATCACTATGTGATACTAATTGTTTATTTAGTCCATTATTCCATAAATCATAATCTGTAATTACCCAATGAATATTTTCAGTTAATATACCACGCATTAGTAATAACACAAGTAATCTTCTATGCAAACCCAATGGGAAATCTTTAGCTGAAATACACATTATTATCTTAATATTTGATAAATTTTTCGGTCGTATATCATTTAACGAATTAATTGATTTACCATTTTCATTTGAATTTCGTACATCTCTATTAATATATGATACAACACTCTCTATTGTTCTTGGTCCATTATTTGGCAGATATTTACCTATTTTAAGTAATGTTCTAATATGTTTTGGATATTTAGATAATGGTTTATCACCCAGTTTAGGGGATAATCTGAATGGTATTTTCATTGATCCATTAAGAGGAAAGAGATGCAACATGAAATGAGTGTTGAAATTCATGCATAGCACATTTTTTTCCTGAAATTTTGGAAAATATAAAATTATATAGTTTAGGATGAATGTCCACTAAAAAAAATTTATTTATTTTTTCACTAACTTTTTATGATTAATTATAAAGAAAAGAAAATACGATAATATATATATATAAAGTGTGAATGTTCTTAATGTGAATTATTTATTTATAGAGATTATTTTAGGAATAATTTGAAAACTTCATTATTAGTTTCATCAGTATATTTATAACCTAATCTATCAAGAAAATGTTGAAATTTATCATCTTCATATTCAGGTACACGAATACCAGTTAAAACTTTACCAATATCATCACCATGATTACGATAATGGAAAAGGGTTAAATTCCAATCTGCCTTTAACATATCAAGGAAATTATCCAAAGCACCTGGACGTTCAGGAAATTCGAAATGAATTAAACGTTCACGAGAGGTATTTCTACCACCGACTAAATAACGACCATGAGATTTAGCCATTTCATTATCAGTTAAATCATAAGCTTTGAAGCCTAAACTTTCTATATCAGTTAAAACTTGTTTTAATTCCTTTTCTTTATCAATAACTGAGAATGAAGTATAAACTTCAACAATTTTATCCTCATCATTATTTGAAATTCTACAAGAAAATTCAGTAACGTTTCTTGGATGAATAACTTCTTGTAATTTTTTAAAAGTACCTGGAGTATCAGGTATTTGAACACAAAGAAAAATTTCTTTACCTTCACCTAAAACCGCTCTCTCAGAAACAAATCTTAATCTATCGAAATTCATATTTGCACCAGATAAGACAGGAACATAAGTTTTCTTTGAATGATCAATTTGAGGGTTTTCAGCAATATATCTTTTCATACCAGCAACTGTCATTGCACCTGAAGGTTCCATAACAGATCTTGTATCTTCGAAAACATCTTTAATAGCAGCACTAATTTCATCAGTATTAACTCTAATAATTTCATCAATACCGAATTCTTGACAAACTCTAAAAGTTTCTTCACCAACTAATTTAACGGCAGTACCATCAGCGAATGAACCAACTTTATCCAAAGCAACTCTTTCACCCTTTGATAAAGATTGACGCATTGCATCAGCATCAAAAGTTTCCACTCCGATGACTTTAACATGAGGAGCTAACCTTTTAATATATGAACCGATACCAGCTATAATACCACCACCACCAATTGCGACAAAAACAGCGGATAATTTATTTGATTTAATTTGACGTAATAATTCTAAAGCAATTGTACCTTGACCAGCAATAACCAAAGGATGATCAAATGGAGGTATATTAGTATAACCATGTTCAATTTCCATTCTTTTACATTCTTCCTTTGCAGCATCGAAATCATCACCATATAATACAACTCTAGCACCCATTCTTGAAACATTTTGAAATTTAATTGAAGGAGTTGCAACAGGCATAACAATTGTTGCATTAATACCTAATTTTTTAGCTGAATAAGCAACACCTTGAGCGTGATTACCAGCAGAACAAGCAATGACACCCTTTGTACGTAATTTTTGAGGTAAATTAGCAATCATATTAAAAGCACCTCTTAATTTAAATGAGAAAACAGGTAATAAATCTTCTCTCTTTAAATAAACATTTGAATTAGTTTTATTTGATAAAAGAGGAGCATGATTAGCAGGAGTTTCATCTAATACATCATAAACTCTTGAAGTTAATATTAATTTAAAATAGTCTGGAGTTCCATCAGGTTGTAAATCTGATTCCTTCAGGGAGGGATAACGAGATAGGAAAGATGAATTAAAACGACGAAACGATAGTAGTATACCACTTGTGTATTTCATTATAGGTGAGGAGACGGTAGTGTGGTATATATAAGGTATATATTTACCTAAAAAAATAAAAACTTAAATAAATTATAATGTCAATCAATTATCATGATGAAAAATTAATCATAAAATGAAAATAACAAGACTCATAAAAAAGTCCCGTCTCCGGCCCGGTAAAATAGAAATAAAAAAAATAAAAAAATTTAAAAGAGATTCAATTTAAAAGAGAATAAATGACTTAATAGTGAGATAATCTTAATATAAATAAATAAATAAATAAATAAATAGTTGTTGATTAAATTGATAATAATCGCACCATAATAAAATAAATTTAAAAAATTGATATTGTATTACCTAATCAAAGTCCGAAATTTGTGACTGGCCTCTCAAAGGCCGCCGGTTATCACTTATTTCGTTCCGTGCTGAGACAGAAATAAATAAGAGCATGTTTTCATGTTTAAATTTTGGGTATTTAAGTATCTTCATTTAACTCTTTTGATTTAATTTATTTTATTTTCTATATCGTATATCCATATAATATTAAGAATATTACTATAAATACAAAGATATATTATCTTCTTATAATATAAGTTTATTAAATAAATATCACATTTTATTCTCTTATATTCCTCTTTTTTAAAACAATCAATAAATAAATATAACTAACTAACTAACTAACATAAAATGAAACTGATTACAGAAGAAGAAAAACGTGCTCATAATAGATCTGTCCTTCATGGTGGTTTGAAAGGTTTTGCTTTAGGTACTTTCCTTTCATTAGCAATTTTTGGTGCCGCTCCTCGTTATTATCCACGTATATTTAATTTACCTTGGTCAATTCGTACTGCAATTTTTGTTATACCACCTGCTTTTACTGCTTCAGTTAATGCTGAATTATGTTCAAATGAATTTGATTATAATATGTATTCCTCTGAAGCTTCTCAAAAAAGAATTTTAAATGAACATCGTAGATGGGAAGCTTTATCACCAACTGAAAAATGTATTGAAGTTTTATCTGAAAAAAAATATTCAATTATCACAGGTTTATGGGCTGCTTCAATGTGGGGTTCTTGGGTTTATGTTAATAAAGATCCTTTATTATCAAAAACTCAAAAATTTGTAACTGCTAGAATGTATGCTCAATTTTTAACAGTTGGTTTATTATTAGGTTCAATTGGTTTATCAATGTATGAAGAAAAACTGCAAGCTCAAAATAAACATAAAAAAATTGAATTTGATGCAAATGATGAAGCTCTTGAAGAAGTTTTAAATCAAAAATAATTTTAATTAATAATTAATTTACACTAAATAATGACTTTTTATAGATTTTTTTAAATCAAATATACATATAATACCTATTTACTTACCTAAACAATAACAAAATAACCTAATAAAATAATTGTAATACCAATTATAACTGTAATAATTGATGCACCAGCTGTATCTCCTTTATCTAAATCTAATAATTTTGCTTCAGGTTTATAAGTTGTATTACCAGATAATACATCACCTGTACTTGAACCACCATTTGTCATATTTAAAATTCTATCCTTATCAAAATTAATCATTAAACTTTGAACAACTTCGAGTGCACTCATTTCTTCACCTAATCCATAGTAACTATCCCATCCACTGTATGACCAATTCATACCACATGTATGACCATCATAACCTCCAACACATGATTGTGCAACTGCTTTAGCAGTTGTATCAAAATGTTTATTAATTGTATCCCTTGTATCAGGTACTAAAACTGCTGTTAATGCTAAAAATCTTGATAAATATGCCCTAAATGATCTTTGATCAGTTTGACATGTATGAACTCTCATACATGCACTCTCATACATAACACCATTTTCATCAAAAAATTGTTTTGCACCTGCAACAAATCCCATTGTACGATTATACCATTTTTCTTCACCTGTATAGTTATACATATATGCACTACCTGAAACAACTAATGCTAAATTATATGACCATAAATAATATGTCATATTAGTACAACCTCCAGGAACTTGTGCACCATCATAAACTCTCCATACAGATTCATCAAGAAATTTAATATCTATCAACCAATCATAAGTTTTATCAACCCAATCATGATAATATGAATCATTACCTGTATATCTTAGTAATCTAGCACCTAAATGGAATAGACCAGCATTTGAAACAGTATTTTTATAATCATAACCATTATTCCATTGAAAAATTTGCCATCTTAAACCACCACCACAAGTTTCATCATCCCATCTATTTTTCATTGTATTGAAAGTTGCAGCTGCTAAATCTAACCAACTTGCTTTATTTGGAGGCGGATTTGTAAAATTTCTTTCAGCTGCTTGAATTGCTGCAATGCCCCAAAAAACTTGATCATCATTACCTTCAGTTGTTGTTTGATTTAATGGCATAAAATTATTATATTCACCTGTTTGATATAAAATTGCTTCAATAATTGTATTAACATAAGTATCATTATCGAAATAATAACAAAAATCTATCATCGAACCAAGTGCACCACCTGCTTCCCACCAATAATATGGATGTGTAAACATACCAATTGTACCACCTGGATCTTTACCCCAATAATAGTCCATAACACCATCAGCTAATAATGCAGCTGCAGAATGAATAGAATCTGGTGAGGTAACATCTAAATCGATAGCGGTAACTGTACTTAACAGTAAGGGTATAATACTCCAAATTCTCATCGTTATTTGAAAAATATGTACTTACTAACTTCTGATCTGTATATTGTTATACTCAATCAACGATCATATAATAATATATAAATATATATATATGTATAAATATTATGTGATTAAAATAAAATAAAATAAAGATTGATTTCATGTCATGATAGGTAACATTATTTTGAAAAAAGCAATTTTCGCTATTTTTAATACTTACCCCCCCTATATTATATATAAACTTCATTAATATTAATATACCATTACATCACTTGAGAAATAACAAGTCTGCTATATAACTTTTTGTAAAAGAATAATAATTAATAATTATAGTAAATAGTAATAATACACAAGATCTCTATATAAGACCATCAGGTAATCCGACCGCTTCCTCATGTAATGGATTTTCTGGCGTTTCTTCAACATTCGTATCAATATCAATAGTATTAAGTCCAACATCAACATCGGACGGGGCTTCCTCCTTATAGTCAGGATTCCCATGTTGTGGTGTTGGATAACTTTGTTCATAAAGTTGTGCAATATATGGTGTTGCTAATGTCGTCCCATTATTACTACTACTTGCTCTTCGTTGTCTATATTTAGCTAAATAAATTTTAAGTACTTCAGCATAATTTTCAAATCCTAATGCATGTAATGAACAAAGTACATCCTCTCCATTAACAGTTTTCCTCTTTTCAAGTAAACATCTCTCACATGCCTCGGATGTAACAAATGCAATAAATTCACTAACACATTCTTGCATACATTCTTTAGCATCTTTACTAACTTTAGCTGATGGTGGTAATGTAGCTTTCATAATACGTGCCACATTTGCAATGGGTAACCATCTATCCTGTTCCCTTAGTTCACGATCCATTTGTTGATGTATATAATATATCTTAAAAGAAAAGAAAAAGAAAAGTTAACTTAAAGAATAAAACCTGTTGATAATATAGTGGAGGCCTTGAAAATTAAAATCAACCATGGAATTAATAATTATCCCAATGCGGAAACTTGCAATGTCAATTACTGTTACTTTTGCTATTAATTTTTTTTCATTTGGTTATATATATCCGGCATATATATATCAGACTTCCTTCCATAGATAAACTCATGAGTACTTCTTTAATATTACCACTGCTTGCTCGTGGATCATCATTCGTTGCTGGTCAATGGCTGGTTTCCAATTCTTCACCGTTTCAAGTAGGTTTCGCCTCAGTTCACGATTCAGCTTTAGATACAGCTCTATTACTAGCTAGAGATACTTCAAGAGTTGCTAGTTTATTATCAAAGAATAATCCTTCAATTTATGCTTATTATTCAATTATTTTCTTTGCTTTAACATCAGCTGTTTTCATATATCCATTAGATTCACCATTTCAACCATTTATTGCGGGTTGTCTTGAACTAGCTGCAGAACATGCATTTCTATATAATTGGTCAATAAGTCGTCGTTTAGATATTAAAGCTTTTATTGATACTTATTCAACTATTTTTAAATCACTGATTCATATTCTTTTAATTAAATTCTTACATTTTGATTACTTCCATGCTGCATTAATTGCAAGAATTGTATTCTCATTTTGTTTCTTTATTTCATACACTTACATTCACCCACCTTCATTACCAGTTCCGAAAATTAAATTTCCTGATGATACCTATATTTCCATATTGGTCCAATTATTATTTAAAAATATTCTCTCAAGAGCTGATCATATCATAATTGCTCGTATATTAGATTTACCAAGTCAAGGTTCTTATTCATTTTTAACTAATTATGGTGCTTTAATTGCAAGACTTATTTTCAGTCCAATAGAGGAATATACTAAAGTTTCCAAATCAAGTATTGACCATCTACCTGTCATTATTTCATTTTACTTCTATTTATCAATATTCATTACTATTTATGCACCATTAAACACTTCATTATTTGTCAATACTTTTTTCCCAAAATTTACCACATCAATACCAGCTTTTAAACTTTATTGGTTATACATCCCATTTCTGGCGATTAATGGTATATCAGAGGCATTATATCAATCATTAAATACTTCAAAGGAATCAATTAATCATCGTTCACGTTTTATTGTTTTGAATTCAATTTTTTACATTTCTACAATTTACATAACAATTTCATATTTAGATTTACATATTTATGGTTTAATTATAGCTAATATATTAAATATGTTTACACGTATTTTATTCTGTCATTTTAATTTAACTATTAAAATACTATTTTTTAAAAAAAGATACATTATATTCACACTTATTTCCTCAATAGTTGCGATATTTCAATACAATCACTTTAATAGGGATGTCTCCACATTGAAACAGCTCATCATTTCAGGTATTAGTGCTGTATTACTGTTGTTATGTGCATTATTCAATGAACGTGTCCTAATCAAATCCTTAATAGCTGAATCATCTAGAGATTCCGAAAAAGTTGAAAATTCCGAGAAATTTGAGAATCCTCAATTAGTAAAGAAAAACTTATAATTTGTTAACATTTATATATATCTCTTGAAACTCCACTTTGATTCTATACATTATCAATAACCAATGTTCAAACGATTAGCTTCAACATTTCGTGCTGGTCAACCCATCTATGAGACTAGACCTCATTTGATAAAATCGGGTCATTTAACACCGGGGATATCTGCCCTAGAATATTATCAACGTAGATTAAATTTAGCTGATTCATTACCAGCTGAATCATTAGCTATAATACCTGGTAATACAGTTAAATTTGCTTCAGGTTCAGTTTTCTACCCATTTCAACAAAATACAGATTTCCTTTATTTTACAGGTTGGAATGAACCAGACTCAATCGCAATTATTGAAAAGCCAACATCAGAGTCAGATAATCATATCTTTCATTTATGTGTACCAGATTCTGATCCAAGTGTTGAACAATGGGAAGGTGAAAGAACTGGTGTTGAAGGTGCTCAAAATATTTTTAATGCAGATGTTTCAATTCCAATTGAAAAATTTAGTTCACATTTAGAAAAATTATTAAGAAAATATTCAAATGTTTATTATGATACAACTGGTGGTTCAGCAAATTCAAAATCTCATCATTTATTTCAAAGAATGTTACCATCAAATTCATTAAATGGTTCACAATCTCGTGATCGTGTCAATATTGAAGAAATGTTAAAATCTCATGCAAAGCAAGGTTTTAAATTAAATCCTCTTAATGCATTAATTTCAAATCTTAGAGTAATTAAATCAAATTCAGAATTGAAAATTATGAGATTAGCAGGTAAAATATCAGGTAGAGCATATAATCAAGCATATGCTAAAAGATTTAAATCTGAAAAAGGGTTACATTCATTTTTAGAATATAGATTTATTAATGGTGGATGTGATAAATCTGCATACGTTCCAGTTGTTGCAGGTGGCGATCATGCACTCTGTATTCATTATGTTCGTAATGATGATTTATTAAGGGACGATGAATTAGTTCTAGTTGATGCTGCTGGTAATTTAGGTGGTTATTGTTCAGATATATCCAGAACTTGGCCTGTTAATGGTAAATTTTCATCTGCACAAGCTGAATTATATGAATCACTTCTTAATGTTCAAAGAAGAATTATTAGAGAATGTACAGTTAAGAAAGGTAATAGTCTTAATGATTTACATAATTTAAGTGTGGATTTATTAACATTAGAGTTAAGAAATGCAGGTTTTTTAAATTTACAATCTTGGGAAACTTCAAAATATCTTTACCCTCATTATATTGGACATAATCTTGGATTAGATGTTCATGATTGTCCATTATATTCACGTTCAGAAAAATTACAAAAAGGTCAAGTTGTCACTGTTGAACCCGGTGTTTATGTTCCAAGAGATGATAGATGGCCAAAAGAATATCAAGGAATGGGTATGAGAATAGAGGATGATGTTGCCGTTGGTGATGATATTAATGTAGTTTTGACATCAGAAGCTGCAAAGGAAATTGTAGATATAGAAAACATTGCTTCAAATGGTGTTACAACTAAATTTGAAGAAGAAGTCACTGATATTTATAGTTTATAATCAATATAAATATTGAATCATGTTTATAGAATCATTTAATTATTTATCAATTTGTTCATTTGAATTGCTTTAAGTCGAAGTATTTGACGTTGATTATTATGATGAATGTTTGCTACATCATCATCGATCGTATCCTTAGGATCATATACAATAGTATCTTGCTCTATTACTAAGGGTAAATCCAATATAGTAATCATATTGGTAACTTTTTCAAGTAGGAATTCATAAGGTAATTGAAGAAACTCACATAGTTCTCCAACTTCAATTTCATGAACAACACATAAATACCGAATTATTCTTTTTTGTAACAATAGCTCCGCTACTCTATCAAAAGTTTCATTCAATAGCATACACCAGTTAAAATCTTTCAACAATATATCTAAACTTGTATGAACATTATTTTCATAATCTTCTTTTAATTTTCGAAGTTCAGGATCATCAAAGAAAACTTCATAAAATATTTTAGAGTTCCAGTACTTTGATCTGAGAGTATTATTCTGTGTCAAAATAATGCACAATACAATGACTCTGAATATTCCTCTTATATCAATAATATTTTCAACAATCGCATCAAATGATTTAATTGCATGGTTTCTAAAACTATCAAATTGCCTAACCACATCCTCATAATCACCACTCAAAAACATTGCAAATATTAACAACCATTGTATGTGATAATATGCTTCCATTTCCTCCTTACATATCAAACTAGGATCCTCATATTCATTAATTATTGATTCACATTTTTGTGAAATATGATTCCATTGATACAACATTGAAACATCCATCCACTTATAACAAAGCATTTTCAATAAATGTCTTATTTTGAATTTAGAATGGAATTCTAACAACTCACTATTTACAGAATATATCAACCCAACAATATCCAACTGAAGAAGTTGTAAGTTATCAGTTATGATCCATAATAGTAAATTACGACGTTCTAATATCTCGTAAACTTTCTGATATAATTCGATTGTACATTCTCTACTATTAACAAGTTCATCAATCAATTTATCATAGTAATATAAAACATAATCTTCTGTTAAATCTTCAAGTTTTTCTATTTTCATTTCATTCAGCACATGTAGTAATCGTTTATCATAAATATCCTGTGATTTATTATGTGCCTGGAAGAATGTTGGTATTTGTGGATGCAAGATGTAAATGGAATTTTCATAATTCAAGAGTGACTCTATTATTTCGTCCAAGCCTTCGGTATCATCATGTGCTAATTTGTAAACAGTACGTTCAATGATAACCGGTGTCAATTTCATTTTGTCTTCACATTAATTAAAGTTGATATATATATAATAGATTAGGAAAACAATGCCATAAAGATGTGGAATCCTGGAACGGCAGTTGAAATTCTAAAAATATGGGAATAAAAAAAATTTGACTGAAATTTTTCTTACAATTAGTATTAATCTTTCTTTCTGGTTAATGCAAAAACTATCCAATATACGAAGGTTTAGTACTTCATTTGTCACTAATGGGGTACGAACTAAAACTAAAGTGCTTAAATCTGTGCAAAATGATCGTTTGATTGTAGATTTTGATAAACTAGAATTAAAGAAACTGAAAAAACAAAAAGATTTCAACAATTCACCAGTTGTTGATGCATCAGCACAGAAATTATTATCAGAACTACTAGGAAGAGAGCTACCTGAAAAGGAAAGTATTGATTCAAGAACTCCATTTACAGCTAAGGAATTATTAACTATTTTCAAGCAACCAAATTTACGTTTACAATATAAAGTTTTAGGTACCTCTGGTAGACAAATACAGGATTCTTTACTTGTTGATAACGATGTAAAGAAGTTTTTAGAAAGGAATGACGTTTTAAGGGCAAAACAACTTGCAAAATTAGCTAGATTTCAAGGTTTATTTGCATATGGTACAATCATTGAATATTTATTAAAGAAGGGACAAATTAATGATGCTTTTGATATTTTCATGAATTTGAAGAAAGCAGGATATAAATTAAAGGGTAGATTTTATAATATCTTGATTTCTGGGTATGCTGATGCTATTTCTAAAAAAGGTGGTTCCGCAGATGTATCAAATGGAAGGATTGAACAATTATATAGATCATTTCAAAAAGATCATGGTGATTACAACAGTGAAGTTTCCATCATTCATGTGAACTCATTATTGAAAGTTTTTAGAAAAGGGAAACGTATTGATCTTGGGTTAAGTCTATATGATTCATTGAAACATTTAAGAGATGGTAAAAACAGGCTAAAACCAGATATAAGAACATATACTGAATTGATAAGACTATTATCAATTCCTTCAACTCCAGCTAATAATGGTGAAAAGTTAATCCCATTCAGAGATATTGTCAATCGTGCCGAAACTGTATTCTTTAATGCACAACATAATATGCATATTAAATTAGATTCATATTTAGTGCGTGCTTATATTAGTTTATACGCTTATTGTGGTGATTTGAAGTTACGTGCTAGAACAATTACCATCATCAGAGAGTGGTATAGAGTTTCATCAATTGAAGAAATCAAACAACAGGTAGATCATAAAGTATATCATAAAAAACTTTGGGAAAAAATTACAGTTGACAAAACTCGATGTTTGAGTGATGAAGATATTGTTCGACTGTTATCATCGAACGAAATCAACCATAATAAAACTAAAAGATTTGACCCTGATGAATCAATTATTAGAATTTATAGAGAACTCTGTTATCTTTTCAAAATCCCATGTACATATTCTGACCCTGCTAAAGTCTCAAGAATTGAAAAAAAGAAAATAATTGATACGGTAAAATCCGGGGAAAAGAAACCTGTCGAACAAAAACCAAAATCTGACCAAAAGATATGAAATATTTATTGTTGTGTATTGTATAATCGTTTCTACAAGTAGTAAAAGAATACATTTTAAAATATATGTTTTAATTCATTATCATTACTAGCTAACACCGATCATACCATACACCTCAGAAGAGAAAATCATTCTTGGAATATGATGATGTCAAACCTTAATTTTTCAAAATATATAAACTTTTTAAGTGTAAATTCTATAATTGTGTGGTATACAGTATCATGACTGTAAAACCACTGAGTATCGCAATCTAAAAGACATTCATAATATCTCCCGATAACTCCAAAGATACCACGTAGACCAATAGAAGAACAAACTCGTAAATGGTGTTGGCTTTAAACATTAGAAAAAGGTTTAACTTCATTGACAACAGGTGATGCATTATTGAGACCCTGAGGACCATAACGCAACCCTTAAATTTCCCCAGTTTGGTTATCTAAATATCGAAGTACCTGATTATTATTGGGTGATTTGAATTTGATTCTATTTATAAGTCAACGATATCCTTGCTTTCAAAGTGGAAAAACAAAAGAAGTGTTTTTGTTGGTAAAAGTGCTTGCTATGCTTTCCTTAAATATTTTATTAAATTGCTTATTAGCATTATCACTTAATGTTAATGCAGCTGTTATTTTGAAGCGTGATGATTCAGATGATAAAGATAAGTATGTTTATGCAGATTTAAAAGACAGTGACGACAAATTTTTAATTGATCTTAGTGTTGGTTCAGATTCCCAAAGTGTTTCAGTTATAGTTGATACTGGATCATCTGATGTCTGGTTCCCATCAAATGTTAATCCATATTGTGAAGGATCTTCAAGTAACTCTACTGAGATTAACTCCGATGATAAAATTAACTGTTCAGAATACCCTTCATTCAATCCATCAAACAGTGATACATTTCATAACAATGAAACAGAATTCAAAGGTAAATATGGTGATGATGTAATTGCAGATGGTTATTATGGTCAAGATAGTATCTCAATTGGTGATGTTAATCTTCCAACTGTTAACTTTGCAGTTAGTAACCTTACAAACTCAACTTATGGACACTTAGGTTTAGGTTATCCAATTCTTGAAGCAACTAAAACTGGTAGTGCTAATTATGAATATACAACATTCTTACAACAATTAGTTGATGATGGTAAGATTTTACAACCTGCTTACTCACTTTATTTAAATGGTGATGAACCTAAGATCTTATTTGGTGCAATTGATAAGAAGAAAATCAATGGTCCATTATACGAACTTTACATTGTGCCAACCCAGTTAATTAACGGTGATGACGTTGGTACTTTAACCAATATTGCAATTTCCATGAATCATCTCACTTATATGGACAGAGACGAAACACATGTTATTGGTGGTGGTTATTATCCTGTTGTTTTAAATTCTGCTTTAGATTACAGTATTTTCCCTGAAGATTTTATTGATTCAATTAGCAAAAGGTTAAAGCTTGAATATAGTGAAGACGATTATTACTATATTGATTGTTCTAAGATTCAAGAAGGTAACTTTTTAATTGCTTTCCAAGGTGCAGAATTTGATGTTCCAGCAACTTCATTTTTTCAAGAACTTGTTAACGAAGATAATAAAGGTACTGGTATTTGTTATTTCAATGTTGAGCAAACTGATGATGAATTTATTACAATGGGTTCACAATTCTTACAAAACTTCTACACTGTTGTTAATTTACATCAAAATAAGGTTGGTTTAGCATATGTTTTCGCAGAAGCAAAAGATGAAGATATTGAAGTTATCAAAACTGATATTGGTGATACTGTTAAACCAGAACATGACGACCATTATGGTAAGGATCATTCAACTTTCAGTTTCTATGATCATGAAACTTCAACTTTCTCAGAAACAGCATCATATTCTGCACCTGTTCAGACCGGTTCAAGTACAACTTCTACTAAAAACGTTGGTGCTGTTGTTCAAAAATCAACTAGCTTATCTGTTATTGCTATTTTATTCTCTTTATTAGTTTGATGTAATATTAATTTTAGTTATTTAGATTTACTTATTTACTTAGAAATCGCTAGATATCGCCCTAAGTTTATCATCATCAAATAATTCTTCATTAGTTTTCAATTTCCTAGTAATATACCAAGCACCAATTGTTAGTAAACCACCAAATCTAAAAACCCATTCCAGAGAGGTATCATAGTTGTTGTTATCCTTGTTGTGGAAAATGGTGAAAAGAATAGAAGACATGAAAGATGAGATCATTTGCGGAGCAGATACAAAAACATTATGTAATGCCAATAATATACCTGAATCATATTCAATATTATTATAATAATCTATCAAAGATTGTTTACAATAAATTGAATTTTCCTCCGTCATCAAAGGAGCATCATCTTCAATAATTGGATCATTGTGAATCTGTTGATGATAGTAAATCTGTATTGCCTTTATATCTTTGATTCTACTTATCTCTTCACTGATTAAAGTAAATGGAATCCAAACTGCACATCCCCATGGTATACCAGTAAACGCAAACATTATTATTGCAGCCTGATATGTATGAATAAAAAATGTAGACAATGTACATAATGTGAAAACAACATGTGAATAAATCCAAAGAAAACGTAAATTTAGCTTAAAGATCGACTTTGAGTGGAACATACTTATATAATCATGATTTGATGAGTAGCTTTTCAGTATAATTGGTAACAATGATACAATAATTAAGGAAACAATTGAGTTAGATAATAATGCGTAAGTTCCAACTCTTGTTGATTCATTCAAAAGTTCATCCTTTAATTCAGGTGGTATCATGTTTGGATTAGGGTATCCTTTGTTATAAAGAAACAATTCTCCAACATATGAAGTTGTATAAAATAATAGAGGAAAATATCCAATCCATGCAAATAATTGAGCATAACATACTATTTTGACCTGATCAGGTATAGTTTTGAATGATATGAAAATTTCTTTGAAAAAATTTATCAATTGATTGAGTACTGAATCATTTAAGGGTCTCTTGATTCCCAGAGCGTTTAACTTGTTATTATTAGTTTCACGTTGATTGATTAATGTGACATCCGTTTGTGGGTTTCTTTCTTTAATTGAATAAATTGAAAATGATGTCAGAAGTATCATCGAAATTGTAACAATAATTGTAAGTACCTTAAACTGTGAATCACCTAAAAATGGGAAAAGTTTATTCAAATTCAAAGTTCCTAACCAAAATCCGACTAAATTAAAAATTCCAATCATTCTAGCAGCCCAAGCATTTGCAACTTGTTGTTGATCAGTTGGTACTACATCAACAATTAAAGCTCTTGAAGAAGCCTGTATAATTGCAATTGAAAAATCTAAAACATAAATGCCAATACATGCAAATACAATAATAAAAGTATTTAATGAATCATTTGGTAAATTAAATGGCGACAAAAGCCAACTAATAAAATTCTTCGAATGAGATAAAAATATTAATGAAATACATGTTGATAAACAACCAATAATAATGAAAATTCTCCTTCTACCATATGATAACATACATCTATCACTCAATAAACCAACAATTGGTTGACCTATTGAACCTGATAATGGACCAGCTAACCAAACAAGGGATAGGATTTTCTTTGATAATCCAAGAGATAACAGAAAGGGTGTAACTTCTGAGAATTCCACTGACCAAGCTAATTGAAGTGCACCTAGTATGAGTGTAACTGTTAAAACATAAGCAGTTGAACGATGTGGATTGTATAAATGCTGCATTGTTGATCAGAATCATCCAGATATAATCACTTATTAGTTGATTAAAGTAAGTGTATCGTAATATGAAAATATTACCCCCTTATATGGGGGAAATAATTTTTCCTAAGTATAATACGTGGATTATGTAATAATTTATATAATTATTAGGTAAGCATATAGTGTATATTCTATTCTAATCTATTTACAACTAGTTTGAGACCATCAATAACATTGATAAGTAACTAATAGATTCATTAGAGAGAGAAAAACTTAAATTAAAACTTCCCGAAGAGGGATTTTTCGATTTCAATCTAGTTATTAAATAAATGTAAAAAGAATTTTATCTTCCCATAGTAAATTTACTGAAAAATTGTTCAAAGAAACACGAAAAATGGTCAAAATTAGTAACGTTAATAAATGATGTTAAACAACACTTTTAAAACATATCGAGTATATTTTCCATATATAGTGACTCCCCTCTTTCCAATGATACTATTTAGAAGTATCCAAGTATTGTAGATCTCCCACGGAAATTGATTGAAATTTTGTATGGTGTAAACTTTAAACGTTCATAACTCAATCAATTTTCAATATTTTTACAAATTAACAACACAGTTGTTTGATTCATGCAATTCTCTATCTACATGTCTAACATGAGTCTATGTGGAGGTCTAACAAATAAGAAAAAAATTTAGAAAATCACGTTTTCGAGCGTTAAGACGTATTATACTTAGGATTAACTTAAAGGTCATTTATGGTTCCGTACTCTGAAATGGAGAGACGCGTGAAATTTAAAACTATTGAGTTTTAATTAAGTAATCTTTAGTCGCTATAAATAATATAAAATTGTCACCGACAGACGGTAATGGAAACATTGGATGCTCCTGAATAGGAAATATAGCCGATGCTTACATAATCGTTAAGGAGGGTTTAGAGGGTTAACAAGAACCATCTATGCTCGATCTGATTGGACATTGTACAATCAGATAGACGCAAAGTATTCGAGGGTGTGAATATTTAAAGAATGACTCATTCCCTTTCTTGAAGAAGTTAATCCTTGTATAGCTTATATAACATCGAAGAATATATAGAGTAATATAACTATAACTTCTTCAACTTACGAATTACAACAAGTCTATAGTCGCTCCTAGATAATTGTTGTTATAGATTAAGAGTCAAAGGGTATTATCAGAAACTCTTTGATTGAAACTAGCCAGATAGTTATACACAAGTTTAAAAATTACTAAAGCAATAAGTTTAAAAGAATATTTAGAAAGACAAAAGATGGGAACTCCTGATCATTTGGCTTTAGAAGATGAATTAACTGATGATGTTAGAGAAGTTGAAAGTATTATTGGTGAGTCAGTTAAACCTCCTTATCCAGAACCTGAAGTTTTATCAGATATGGATGTTGATGTAGATGTTGATGTTGATGATCCTAAGAAACAACCAGTTGGTATGCAAGGTGGTATGAAAACACTTACTGTTAAAACCTTTTGTGGTGAGGACAAAATTGAAACAGAATTAGAACAAGCCATTGTTGATGAAAAGAACGATTCTTTGAAGGATGCTTATAAGCACTTGAATGGTCGTCTTGGAAAAGCAGATACATTCTTCCAACGTGAAAGTGGAAAAGAGTATGAATGGTTTTATGTGAAAGGTAAATCCAATTATGCTAAATGGATTAAAGCTGCTGAAGCAAAGGTTTTGGAATACGCTGGTAGTAGGGCATTCAATAGATATTACGATGCTCTATTTAAGAAAAGTACTCATGATATGTTTGGTGAAGAAAGGATGAAGTACGATGAAATTGATGTTGATAAGAATCTAGTTCCACTTAAATCCAGGGTTAAGTTCGCAAAGTTGGTTGACACAATTGCTTGTGAGTGCTGGAATTACACTGGTATTTTCGAGGTATTCGAAATGTTCGATGTCTTGGGAGAAGGTGGTAAACTAATGGAACTACTTGCCAAACAATTAAGAGTAGACACTGTTGAAAAGAAAGATGTCTATCCAAGTTTAAGAATATTCTTGACTTACAACTATCAAGGGGGCAGCTCTGGGATCATTACTCCTAAGCTGGAAAGTGTTAATAATTACATGCATGCTAAATGCATTGATGATTTACTATCTACTGACCCTGCAAATCCTAGTTTCACAGCCTTATTAGTTAAGGTGTGGAAGGATTATCTGTATGAATGGGCTGAAAAGTCTGACGCAGAAAAACAAGTAGGTTTAAGTATCTTGTTATTTGAAAGATTGGCTTATCAGTTAAATGGCAAGGGTAGTCATGCTTTAGCTTTTGAAGCAAAGAAACTGTTTGCTAAATCTATTTCTGATGATGCACCTATTCTTACTTTACCTCAAGAGACATTGGCTCACATTGGTAAAAAGCTGTATGAGCAAGAGGTATCTCATGATTACCGCTGTACAGCTAGTAATTTCTTAACTGCCCGTGCAGGCCAGGAGATTAAACCATCAATTAAAATACCAAAATCTAAGAGAGGTAGAGAAAGGGATAATCGTGATGATCAGGGTTCTAGGAAAAAATCTAGGCCAAACAGATCAAATAATGAAACTGCTAAACCTAATTTCGATTTTGATGACTATACCAAAAATGGTTGGGAAAAGAGAAACTCCAATTTTAACAGGGCAAAACCTAATAATGTTAATGAAGGTGAAAATAGAGTTTGGTGTAAAACTTGTGGTTGTTTACATCCACCAAATAAACATTTCTTCACCAAAGATGGTAAAGTCAACAAATTCGTTCTAAGAAAGTATGTTGTTCCATTTGACAAGTTCGAAAAAGAATATATGTCAAACAAAACTTGACTAAGGCAGACTTCTGTATATAGTTTGTGTAAAGAATCATGTATAAAAAACAAAATTGTTAAATACTATGTTCACAACATTAATACAGAGGTCGCAAAGGAATCAGAACTTCAAATTAGTGAAAATCAACCATATTCTGTCTTAGTTCAAGCAGAAATCACTGATGATTACAGTGAAGATTTCTTCAAGGAACCATTTCTCTTTGATTCAGGTGCCAATATATCTGTTGTCAAGTCTAAGGAGAATTTGGTTGACTATGAAGAAAAACCTGTTAGTTTGAAAGTTGCAGGAGGTAATACTATTTATGCAACGGGTATAGGCTATCTTCGTTTTAGAGGTCTATTACTTGAATGCTTATTTATTCCTGAATCAACTAACAATATTCTAAGTATTTCTCAATTACATGACATTGGTTATTGGGTTATCTCTACTGGTCAACATATTATGTTGTTAAATCCTAAGATAATTCCAGAAGGAGCTCTAGATGAGAGTATTAAATTCCTGTCAAAACCAGAACATGAACATACTCAGGATGTTATGGTTTTACCTTATCAAGGTCCATTACCATACATTCAATTGAGTAAAGAGAGAATGAAGAATACTCAGATTGATGAACTTTTCAATTTCAATTCAGAAACGGTTTATCAGGTATCCAAACTTATTTTAGATAAAGTTGACCTAACAATGGATAAAGTTCCTGACAACGATGTATTTAGAACCCATTGTGCATTCGGACACACGAACTTTAGAAATCTAAAACAGTTAGGATTAAATATGGAACCCGATGAAATTCGTATGATCAAGGAATGCAAAATTTGCAAAGCTTGTAAGTTCAAATCTAAACCAACAACTGGTGTTAAAGATCGTATTACAACTAAGCCATTTGAAATACTTCATATGGATACAGCTGGTCCAGAAAGAGTTAATGGAAAAACATTCTACATAGTTTTGTTGATTGATGATCATACTAGGTATATTTATCCAATCGTTTGCAGAAACAAAAGTGAAATTTCTCAATCAGTTACAGATTATCTGAAATTGGAGGGAAAACACTTTGGTCGTTTGCCTAAATACATTGTTACTGATAAAGGTAAAGAATTTAGTGAATTGGGATTTAAATTGACACCTATGTTCGAATATCAGAAGAAAAAACAATTGTTAGAAAATCCTGATGCATTTAATATGCCTATCTTGGATGTTTCTCCTACTGGTTTAAAACAGCAAAATGGTGTTGCAGAAAGACACGTTCAAACGATCAAAACTTTAAGACGTTGTTTGGTTGCTCATCTTCCACTTACTTCACAAAATAGATTTTATGAACAATCCTACATACATGCCGTAAATCTTTACAATAGATTACCACATAGTGGTATCAAAGGTAATATTCCTTACGGTGAATATTTCAAACGTATTAGGAAAGATCTAACTAAAGAAGAAAAGGAAGTAAAAGATGCATATCTGTCTACTCAGCCAGCACATTTATTCCACAATATTCAAAGAACATTACCTAACTTGCCTATGTTCTTAGAGGATGGGTTGATTCCTCATAGAACAGCAAAAGGGGTAGTAATTGAAGAATGTTACTTTATTGGTTACACTTTGGAGAACCAAATATTAGTACAACGGAAAAATGGGGCAATTGAAAATGTTACTGAATTTGATAGATTAGGTACATTTGGTATTCATCAAGGTTTAGCTTCAAGAGCTGCAAATGATACCAGACAATTATATACAGTATGTACATCTTTTGATTCTAAAGTGGAATATCACCTTAATCAACTCTTAAAAACTGAATCTGGTGAAATTATGCACTTGCAGAGTTTTGCTGATTCAACTGCTTATTCTTTAGCTGATTCCAATGATTATATACCTCCAAATTTTAAAGAGGCAATGAAACATAAAGAATGGATTGAAGCAATTGAAAAAGAAATAGGAGTTTTCCTTAAGCAAAAAGTTTTTGAAGAGTTGGTCACTAGAATACCAGAAGCAGTTAATTTACACACTTTTTGGTTATTCACTAGAAAGCTTGGATCGAATGAAGCTAAGGCTAGGTTGATTACAATTAATCCAAAAACAGTTGGCCACAGGGATTTAGAATCAACTAGTCCAGTTTCACAGCAGCTGACTCAATTCATAATGTTCAATTTGTTTGTTCTCTCCCCAAACAGATTCTTTGCAACATTTGATATTAAAGCAGCATTTTTGTATGCCCCAGTTCCATCAAACGAGCATTATGTGCTTCGTAGGCCAATGGGATTTGCAAGTCACTATAAAACAAAATATGTGCAACTTAAAAGATTTGCCTATGGATTAAATCAGTCTCCATTGGAGTTCCATAAGGATCTTGTGAACTATTTAAGAAAGTTCTACAAAAGTGCATTTACAGATAAGTGCTTGCAACATAGTGATGATTATTCAACTCTGGTTACGCATCATGTGGATGATATTTTAGTTTTATCTTCAAATCCAGAGAAATTTGAAAAGATTTTAAATGATAAATATGACATTAAATCATTCACTGACCCTAAATTGTTTCTTGGTTTTGATTTACAGCAATCCAAAGAATTATTAGTGATAGGAATGGGCACATATATTACTAAAATGGTTGATAGTTTACCATCATTAATACAAACTTATGCCAAAACACCAACTACAAAACAATTCACAAGTGAAATAACACAAATGGACCTTCCAATGCCTACCAGTCTAGCTAGCAAATCTTGGTTATTAGAGGCAGAAAAGGAAACTCCGGAAAATCCTTTACCAAATGGAAGTGACTGTTATGAAATGCAACCACTTGAATTGAAACAAATGGTGAATACAAAATTTGGTACTAATTTTCTCAAATCTGAATCCAATGTGATGGGTTATTTGATAAACCTATGTATCAGAAAATTGTTGGAATTTTAACATATATTGCTAATAAAGGAAGATTTGATATGCAATATGCAGCAAATACTTTAGCACAATTCAATCAAGCACCAACAATAGAGGTATTCAGAGAAGCATTACACTTATTAAGATATGCTTATTATACGAGAAATACTACTTATATGTATCCTAAGATCAAAGACATGACTTTAGGAGACATACCAATACAGCTTACAGTTTATACTGATGCATCTTTTAGAGAAGACCATTGTCAAGGAGGATATATTATTTTATGCAATGGTTACTATTTGGAATCCAAGTCTTATAGAATCTCATTCAAGGCACCAAGTATATTTGAAGCCGAATTGTTGGCACTTAGGAGAGGAGTACAACAAGCGTTAAGAGTTGTCCCAGCTCTAGCCGATACTGGTCATAACAATGTCAATATTACAGCATATTGTGATAATTCTGCAGTTGTTACACGTGTCATACGAGATACTAATGATAACACTCCATTATCCTCGTTGTACAGAAATTGTTTAAGTATTTTGAGATATTATCATTCTACTGAACAAGTAACAGTGAAACACATAAGTGGAATAATAAATCCAGCTGATCTATTTACCAAACCTATGGGTTATACAAAGATGACAAGTTTACTCAACGGTCCAGTATTAGGTAGAACTATAAAATTCACCACTACTAAGTAGAATTTTAAAGGAAACTCAGGTTAAGTTTTTTCACTAGTATATGATGGATTCTAAAATTCCTCCCTGATTTAGCACTTCCTCATTTACTGGTTTTTCTTAGCCACCTCTCACGGTTGCATGAACCGAATCATGTTTTCGCTGAGAGTTAGTTTTTTTTTTTTTTTTTTCCTGACATGAATTATAATTGATGTTTCTTTCTTTTTACCCCCCAGGTGAAGTTCCGGATCTTGGTAGAACGGCCGCTATTAGGAGAAGGAATCTGGCAAGGATATGCAAAAAAGGTCTTTTTGATGCTGATCGACTTCCACAGCTAAGCATAGGATTGAATACTTCTGTATATCTTAAACCACAGTTGGCTTTAAAGGCTTTCCAGTAGTTAGAGTCGAATGTGGGAGATAGGTTTAAAGTAGCTACAAAGATTATGATGAGTGCTTAGGTTATCAAGTCAATTTGGATTACATAAAGAAACCTCAATTAGAATATTATCAAGTTAAGTTAGACAATCTGGGAATGTTAGCTGTCTACCTTCTTTTACCCCCCTGGGTATGTCACCGACAGACGGTAATGGAAACATTGGATGCTCCTGAATAGGAAATATAGCCGATGCTTACATAATCGTTAAGGAGGGTTTAGAGGGTTAACAAGAACCATCTATGCTCGATCTGATTGGACATTGTACAATCAGATAGACGCAAAGTATTCGAGGGTGTGAATATTTAAAGAATGACTCATTCCCTTTCTTGAAGAAGTTAATCCTTGTATAGCTTATATAACATCGAAGAATATATAGAGTAATATAACTATAACTTCTTCAACTTACGAATTACAACAAGTCTATAGTCGCTCCTAGATAATTGTTGTTATAAAAATAAATTGATTCATAAAATGAGACAGTTTAGACGATGGTTAACTTGTTAATTAGTTTTCCTTAGTTGATTGATAATCGTTTTTTCGATGTTAAAGTAAAAACCACATAACAAATTGTGTACTCATCTCTCTTCACCAATAGATCAACTATATGGCGGCACGGGGCACTTATATATTGCACGCGTTCAGGCAGTCTCCTTTCCTTAATAAAATTTCCCCGATTTCCCGAGCTACTACTCAGCTTCTAGATAATTCCACATCATCAGTATGACCCCGTTGTAAAAATGCCTGAATAGGAAATTATATTCAATTATTCCTGTAGCATTTACTAAAATTAATAACATGTGGTCACATTCTCCTTGATTGGAATTTGCAATCCATGCTTTATGTCTTGCAGGATTTTTCATCAACCGTTCCAAGACCTTCCATTACCATATACAAGGTACATTTATGTTCCAAACTCATGCTCTGATCACTAATGCCGTATTAACTAGTATTCATGATTCAATTCACCGACCACCGGAGCATTAATCGATTGCCATGCAAGCAATATTTGTCATGAATCCAAGATTTCCATGTAGCGAGGTATATCCTCAATTCATCAGAATTGAATATTGTATTAGCTAATCTTAACAAAAATTATTTTACTATAGGGTGTTTCTCTGTGGAGGAAAAATATATATTTCCATCTTGTTAAGTTTCTTCTGTTAGTATATATTATAGAAAGTATTTAGAAGTTAGCAAGAGAATACAATGTTGGGTAAAAGAGGAATAGAAGAAGTTGAAGAAGAATGTGTCTATGGGAAACGTACACAGAAAACAAAAATACATACTGAAGCACACCAGAAGACTGTGGCATTTCTGATGTCAGCGCAACAGCAGAATCATTTGACGTACTCACAAGATTCACAGGACTCTTTACGATCTCTATCACAAGATAGTAATTCAGAATCACAAACTGATATAAATACTGATTGTGGTACATGGAAACAGAAACCATACTGGTGAATTACACATTGAATAATATATAAATTAATGAGCCTCTAATAAGCGTCGCTAGGACGGTGACCTTCCTTAATAAACGACATGGCGCGGAATATAGTGGAGATTAGAAATTTGAAATAAACAATTTAAAGAGAGACAGTGAGTGGGAGGGAGGAAGGTAGACATTGTGAAGAAGGCTTTTAGTTGGGAATTATATTGTAGATTGTGTACTATTGAACAACAATAATCAGTGTAGAGTCAATTGAGGTGAAGAATTGATTGATTGATTGAGTTTGTAAATAATAGTGATAATAATAGTATAATATTAATAATATAATAATATAATGACTACATTTGAGAAACTGGTTGATGGTGCAACAAAGATTAAATTAGCTCCACCAAAGCCTAAATATGTTGAACCAATTTTAATGACAACATCAGAAGGTGAAAGGAGTGAATCATTTAGAACTGTTATGAGAGCATTGAATAAAAGATTACAAGATTCTGCTTGGACAATTGTTTATAAATCATTAATCTTAATTCATATAATGATTAGAGAAGGTGATGGTAATGTTTGTTTAACATATTTATCAAATCATTTGAACATTTTAAATGTTAAAATTGGTAATGGGGGTAAATTCATTTCTAATGGTGGTGATTTAAATCAAATTTATACTTATGATAATTATTTATTAACACGATCAAAAGAATTTTTAAAGACAAATCATGATTTTATTAAAGAGTCAAAGAAACCTTACGGTGGTTGGAATTCAAATGAAAAATCAACTTTATTAAGAGATTTAACAATTGATAAAGGTTTATTACGTATAACTGAATCAATTCAAAATCAGATTGATGCATTATTAAGATGTAAATTTAGGGAAAGTGAAGTTAATAATGATTTAGTCATTTTAAGTTTTAGAATGTTAACAACTGATTTGATCACACTTTATCAATGTTTAAATGAAGGTATTTTAAATATTTTAGAACATTTCTTTGATTTAAGTAAAATTGATGCGGAGAGAGCATTTACAATTTATGAACATTTTACAAAAGAGACTAAAAAAGTTATTGAATTTTTAAGAATTGCAAAACATTTAGAATCATTAACTAAATTAAGAGTTCCAACTATTAAACATGCACAAACAAGTTTAACTGAATCATTAAAAGATTATTTACAAGATCCTGATTTTGAAATTAATAGAAGACAATATTTAGCTGAAAAGGAAATTGGTAAGAATAATTCTCCTGTTAAGAAATTTAATAATGTTTCAAAATCTAATCAAGAACCTCAATTACAACAACCTGCTTTTGAACATCAACAACAACAACAACAACAACAACAACAAGCATTACAGCAACAACAGCAGCAGCAGCAAGCATTACAACAACAGGCTATGCAACAACAATTCCTTCAACAACAAGAAACTCAACAACAAGCTTTACAACAAGCTTTACAAGCACAAGCAACTGCTAATGCAATTGCAAATAATGCAACAGGTATTGTTCAACAAACCACCGGATTTAATCCATTTACTAATATGAATACATTTTCAGTTCAACCAATCCAAAATAATGTGCAAGTACCTTATCCACAGGCACAAGTACAAGTACAACCTCAAGTTCAACCACAATTTACTTCACAAATGATAAATAATATGGGATCAACAATTCCATTAAATTTACAAACATCAACTGAGAATAATAATTCATTTATTTCTAATCCACTATTACAACCAAGAGTTTTATCCAATAATTTTACAGGAAATGGATTTGGTAATGTTAGTAATAATGGTAATAACATTAATATTAATAACTCGCCAATAAGATCAGCATCAGTTACATCAAGTAATAATCCATTTAGTAATAGTAGGTTTAGTACAACATCAACAACAACTGCATTTACCAATCAAAAAGATCAAGAATCAAATGTTAATAGAAATAGTTATATTAAACCTACATATACTGGTACAAATCCATTCAGATTAGAAACTGGTGTTAATAATAATACTAATAATACTAATACATTAAGTACAGTAAATGAGATTAGACCACAAGTAACAGCTGGAGGATTAGAGAGATTACCAACAATACCTGTATTCCCTGAAACACAACAACAAATGTATAAAGAATCATTACAACAACAAGCTAAAAATAATTTAAATCAAGGAGTAATTAATACAACAATTGCGAATAATCCATTTAGTCAACAAGTTACAGGAATGGTTCAACAAGCACAAAATCAAAATCAATTCCAAAATCAAGTTACTGGTCAATTACCAAGTCAATTTAGAGGTCAAATACAGAACTTTAATCAAAATCAAAATCCTAATATGAATACAAATCTAAATCAATTTCAATTTCAACAATATAATAATAATACTAATAGTAATGTCTATAATGGACCAAATTTACTTGGATAAATTATACTTTAATATAATTAGATGTATAAAAAATTTGTAACAATATTGATATCAATATCGAAATAGTTAATTACAATAATATAAGAGAATCATATAAATAAATAAATTGATTGAAAAGGGAATATATATTATATAAAATTATAACATAATATAAAAGTTTAAATTAACTTATAACAAATAATATTTATATTTTAAAAAGAGAATTGAATATGATAAATTTCGTTAGGAAAGCATTAATAATTTGATAAAAATTCGTGTTATTTAATAACCAGCAGCTGGAGTAAAATCTCTTGCTTTACCGGCACCTTTTTGAGCATAATTTGCTAACATTTCATCATGAGCTTCATCTTTATTATAAAAATCAGTTTTATAATTATGTTGTCTCTTTGCTTCCATTTCTTCTTGAATTAAATGATTATTAATTGCATTTGCAAATGATGGTCTACAATAAAATGTAGTTAAACTTAATGGAACTGCAACTAAAGCGACACCTGCGATGAATTTAACTGGGGAGATAGACATTTTTAATAATAGTAATAGATTTCTTTGATAATAGATAAGAAAAGATAAGATAAGAAGATTTGTTCTTGTTCTTGTTCTTGTTTGGATGTTGAAAGAATAAAAACTTTTCAAAATATAAAATAAGTATAATTACAAGGGATATGAATACATTTATATAGTAGTAATAAAGTGGGGAATTAGCTAATGAAAAGAGAGTAAAATGGTATGATCAAAGATATATTAAAATCATGACATTAATGATCAATATTTTAATAACCAGTCCACCATTGAGATTGACATGCATGCGTCTCAATAAATTTTCCTTATCTCTTCTATATCTTTCACTAAGTGATAAAAAAAATGATGTTATTTTCTAAAAATTTCTTTTTTTTTCTTTTTGGTGGTGTTATTTTTTCCCAGTGGCGAGACTTTTTTGATCCTACATCTCTATTTAAAATGGAAAAAAAAATTTATTTTTATTTGATTTAAATAAATTAATTAAATTAAGTGTATGTCACGTGATGGTCACGTGATGTATGTTGATTATGTAATATTCTTTTTTTTTTTTTGTATCACAGTATCTTCTAGAAGGAGTTGCCAAAATAATTTTTTTGCCACTGAACTAACTAGTCAATCAAAAGCATTACATAATTAAGATTTTTTTGGAAGTGTTCATGATGAATTTTAATGGAGTTAACTTTAGTTCTAATATACTTTATATTTAATTCTCTCCTTTAGACAAATAAAATTAAATAAAAAATGTCAGATTGGGATAACGTTACTATAGTTGGTAGAAAAGCAAGAGTTGGTGGTACAGGTCCACGTGAACATGTTATTAAATCTTCAAGTCAAATTAATGCAGCTAGAAGAACTGGTGCAATTGTTTCAATTGATAAAAAATATGGTATGGGTAATTCAAAATCAGATCCTGAAGGTCAAAGATTAACTAAGATTGATCGTGCTGATGATATAGTTGTTCCAAAAAAAATTGAAGCAAGTGTTGGTAAAGCAATTCAAAAGGGTAGACAAGATAAGGGTTTGTCTCAAAAAGATTTAGCAACTAAAATTAATGAAAAACCAACAATTGTTAATGATTATGAAGCTGGTAGGGGTACTCCAAATCAACAAATTTTAGCTAAAATGGAAAGAGCTTTAGGTATAAAACTAAGAGGTAAAGATATTGGTGGTCCTTTATTTAAAAAGAAATAATTTATATTATATCTTCCATAAACTTATATATTTATATATATTTATATTTTACATATAGTTAAATTAATAATTATTTACGAGATAATCTAATATTTCTACTTCTACCTGGGGTAACAATAACTGTTTGTCTCCTTCTACCTCCTCCAACTAAATTTGAAACAGCATTTGCTGCTAATACACCTCCTGCGACTCCTAACATTGTTTTACCAACACTTGGTGTACTACCATAAGCATTATATGCACTACTAGTAGTATTATGACTACTACTACTAGGGGTATATCTTGAGTCATATTTCGAATCATATCTATCGTCGTATCTATCATCGTATCTTGGGCTCTTACTTGTTTCAACAGGAACATATTGAACTGGTTGTTGATAAACTTGTTGTACTGGTACTTGTTGATAGACTGTCTGTACTGGAACTTGTTGAACTGGAACTTGTTGAACTGGAACTTGTTGAACTGGAACTTGTTGAACTGGAACTTGTTGATAAGTTTGTTGAGCAGGTTGATAAGATTTTTGTTGAACTGGTTGACCTGATTGAACTGATTGAACTGGTTGTCCACTCACATGTTGAGTTTGAACTTGTTGAACAGTTTGACTCTTAGTTTCAATATAAGTTGGTAATTTCTCCTGGGTTGGAGGTTGTGTATAAAACATTGACATATCTACTGGATTGCCATTTGCATCGTATAATTGTTGTATTTGTGACATTTTTATTTAATCAAATAATTAATCATATAGATTCAACTAATAGAAAATATCTGCGTACAAATATTATCTTTTTATAATAATTCTAATCTGCAATGACACAACGTGATTCCATTCATTAAAAAGAAATTGAGCCCCGTTTTGATCATCAAAGAATTTGTTTTTCGCTGATCGATAACGAACTCGAGCCTTTAATATTGGTTATATTTTTTAACTATAATTCAAGTCACAATGTTATCTTATTACATCATGGGTTATTTAGTTAGGTTGATAGTTTTCTCCACGGTTTTTATACATCTTAGTGTATTGTTTCCGTTGGAGATTTAAGATAAACGTTTCATTTTTCTTTCGTTAATGAATTATGAGGCACGACATCAGTGATCTGGTTAATTTCTAAAAATAACTTTCTATCTTTTCATATAATATCTTTAATAATCATTTATTAATCATGTATTACTATTTGCTAATAAGAGCTACTTACGGATATTGATCAGTACTAAAACCTTGTTCTATAAAGTCCTATATAATAAGGCACTTATGTCTATATACTAATTACCCTCGTCGAGTTATGTACCGGTGGCAAACCACCAGACACTCGACGACCAATCCTACAATAGTCGTATCGACCTCTTATTCACCTGAGCCTCCAGCTCATCGGTACTGTAATCCCGTCATGTCTCCGGCACCTTACCTAATCAGGTAGTACCGGTGAATAGTCCTTTACCAATCATGTCCTGGACTATTGACCCTAAGTATTACCCTATTAGGTATGGCCCGAGGTTCAGGTATGGTTAATTCTAGCATCCCCCCCTCATGAACATGACAAGGTTTGGTGTATAAAGGAGTGCGAATCAATGAACTTTGATCATTGGTAGGAAAAAGTGAAAACCTACAAATTCTCACACATTTACCCTTGTGTTAGCACAAAGTTGCGTGCAAAAACCTCAGTCATAACAAATTTTCATAACTAAGGAAAACGCTGACTTTTGCCCCTACATAAATAATTGACTTCACCTTATCTTATTTATATTCCTTATTTAGCAACCTATTTCATTTTTTATTTCATTTCATTTCAATCATTATTCAAATATCCATTGACCTCCTAACGCATCATCTATAAATTTTGTATTTGTTTCAAAATATAGTTGATTAAGTAAATTATTGAAAATTTCTTGAACTTTCAATCTTTCAAATCCAATACCTTTATGAACTGAAATTTCATCACAATTATTAATTAAATCAAGATTATAATTATAACGAGTACTTTCCAAGAAACTTCTAATTTTCCAAAGTTTACTGAACCTGTAGCAAAATAATCGAATAAAATACCAGTTATACCTAAATTACCATTATTAGCCGTCCTATAATAAGTTTATTGTTAGTATATTATTTTCTCTTAGTTATGACTTAGTTTTCTGATTTGTTTAATATATGTTTCATTTATTCTCTACACTCTCAAGTGTCACCATCTGTACTATATTATTTCTCATTTTTTAACTATCCTTATCTCAATCACATCTTACCCATCTTCTGCGAAGAATGCTCCCTAACGTTTTTCATCAAAGCCATGCTGACATTTCATTCTGTATACAAGAGAAATCGTAAATTACCTTTATCACCAATCATTCAACTGTCTGACATTTTTCATCAGAACCCTACTGACATTTTATTCAGTAAACAAAAGAAGGTATAACTTACCTTTATCACCAATCATTCAACTGTCTGACATTTTTCATCAGAACCCTACTGACATTTTATTCAGTAAACAAAAGAAGGTATAACTTACCTTTATCACCAATCATTCAACTGTCTGACATTTTTCATCAGAACCCTACTGACATTTTATTCAGTAAACAAAAGAAGGTATAACTTACCTTTATCACCAATCATTCAACTGTCTGACATTTTTCATCAGAGCCCTACTGACATTTTATTCAGTAAACAAAAGCATACAGATGCACAGCAATAATAAGAAAACAGCCACTTCACTTCGCTCACCCTGTAGAAGGCGAAAAAAAAATTATGAAATTTTCAACATGAATGGATTATTATTATTATTTCAGTTTCAGTTTCATCTTTTGATCTTTTTGTTTTGTACTTTTTCTGTAATCACACACACACACCAATGACTACTATCCATAATCGTGATCTAGGTATCTCAGAACAACATTCCTTTTCTCTTAAAAATAAAGGTATTAAATTCGATACTGAAGATGATATTAAACCTTATATAGAAGAATTATCAAAATTAGAAAATATTGCTAAAATTGATATCTCAGGTAATACAATTTCACCTGAATGTTCTAAATTATTAGCTCAAACTTTCTTAAAATTTAAAGATACTTTAAAAGATGTTAATTTGCAAGATATATATACTTCAAGGGATAGATTTGAAATTCCAAAATCTTTAGGTGAATTTTTCCCAATTTTATTACAATTACCAAATTTATCTGTACTTAATTTATCTGATAATGCATTTGGCCAAGATGCTATTGATGTATTGGAGGATTTCATCTCTAAATCTAAAACTATTGAATATTTTATTATGTCAAATAATGGTTTAGGTCCATTCTCTGGTGCTAGAGTTGGTAAAGCTTTATATAAAAGTGCAAAATTAAGAGAAAATGATTTAAAAAATTCAAAACCTTTAAAAGCTTTCTGGTGCGGTAGAAATAGATTAGAAAATGGTTCTTGTGAAGCTTTATCAATTGGTTTTAAGGCAAATAAATTTTTGGAAGAAATTAAACTTTATCAAAATGGTATTAGACCAATTGGTATTGCAAAATTAATTAATTTTGGTTTAAGTTCTTTAGAAAATTTAAAAATTTTAGATTTACAAGATAATACTTTTACATTACCTGGTTCTTATGCATTAGCTGAAAATATTAAAAATTGGCCTGAATTAATTGAATTAAATATCAATGATTGTCTATTAAAATCAAAAGGCTGTAAACTTTTCCTTGATAAATTATCACAAATTTCAAATATTTCAAAATTAGAAATTATAAGATTACAATATAATGAATTAGAATCTGATTCTCTAGAATTAATTTCTAAATTTTTATCAAATTTAAATCAAATAACTGCTTTAGAATTAAATGGTAATAGATTTGAAGAAGATTCTGAATTTGTTGAAAAAATCAATGAGATTTTTGAAGAATTAGGTCATGGTATCTTAGATGATTTAGATGATTTAGAAGAACCAGATTCTGATGAAGAAGATGAAGATGAGGATAGTGAAGATGATGATGCAGAGGAAGAATCAAATGATCTAATTAATGAAAGATTAACTCAATTAGAAAAAGAATTATCTGAAACTCACATATAATATAATAAAATTTATAAATAGTAGTATTTATATAGCAAAAATTGATAGAAAAAATTAACAAATCAATGAACAAATCTAATTCCGATCTTCAACTACACCTCCTCTTCTTTGATACTTATTAATACACTATTTTCCTTAAGTATTTTCTTTTCTAACTTTGTAATTAACTTATCCTTTTTTATCCATCTATTTTCAAGATATTTTTCAAGTTTACTTCTCTTTAATGGAACTCTACTCAAAAATTTACCTGAAACATGAACTAAAATAACTGTTTCAGTATTAAAATCTCTTAATCCTAAAACATTTAATAATGCAGGTGGATTAAAATCAATTATCTCTCCTGTTGATTTATTACGATTGTAATAGATTATTGTAGTATCATAAAGTCTTGTAAAATTAGTTTTATATAATCCACCAACTGCATTTGAGAAACCTCCAAATCTTGGATATAAAACATTTTCAAATGTTGGTAAATAATGCTTTTCACCTAAAATATTTTGCATTTTTAAATCTTTTTCACTGAAAATATTAACCTCTGGGAACATTGTTAACCATTTTGTATTATTATTATTTGGTGAATCAAGAAATTGATGAAAGATTGAAACTAATGTTTCACCATCTAATTCCCAATTTTCATCAGCTTGTGAAATATGTTTAAAATAATTAATTGTTGGAATCCCCCATATTTCAAACCATGTAAAGAATTGAACTTTTGGTATTAACATTGTAGTTAAATCCTTTGCAAACATACTTTCTTCATTATTCAATAACTTAAATTTGATCTTACTACCCTTTTTAACTTCCTTTTTCATCATTTTAGTCTTATTTTTGCTCTTGACTTCAGCTTCATCGTCTTCTGAATCTGATGAAAAAACTGAATTAATTGGCTTTTCCTTAAGTGTTTTACGTGTTAAAAATGGAAAAACTATATGATCCACGATTGATCTATGATTACTGATAATCAAAGCATTCTCATTTTCAACTTCATCTCCAACAATGTTAATTTTAACATTATTCAATTCCTGAATTAAAATAAAAAAAATAAAAATAATAGCAGTTAGTAAATCTTATCAACATGTTTTAAAAAAAAATGTAAATTTGTGTAGCAAATTAGGATATTATCATACCAAAAAATAGATACAAATTGTCCAAAACCCTGATTCAAAATAAGTTTCAAAAAATGCCCTTGTAGAGGGCATTGCTATCTTTATTCCATATAAGACAATTGTTGAAACATTATAGAAAACCCAGTAATTTAGTATGAAAAGCAAAAAGCAGAAGGCTCTGGTTATTTTAATTATGTTGAGTAATGAAGGTGACTCTAATATCTGTAACAATTCCTTCTTACCCAAATGGTTAAGTATCTCTCCTCTCAATGACATTATCTAAAGTATGTTATTGCTACTTCAATACATAATCACTAAAGAAGTGTTAATATACCAAGAATCCCAGTAAAAAAACGGAAGGGCAACCCCATTAAGTAATATTATAAAAAATTTTTGCTATCTATCTTATCTTATCTTATCTAATAGCTATAGCTATAGCTACTACAGCTCTACTCTGGGTTATTCCAGTTAAGAATGACCTTACCTTTAGCCTTACAGGTGGAAACCTTTTCAAATGCTTCATTAAAGTCCTTGTATGCATTATATGATGAGTCAATGACAATATCTAATTTATTTTCTTTCCATAATTTTTCTATTGCAGTTCCGTATTCGTCATCTCTTTGAGTCCAGGTTGCAACAATTGGATAATCTGAGAAGCCTAATTGATACTTCCATTTATTGTATAAATATTTCCAACTTGGAATCATATTATAGAAATGAATATTTTTATAATCTAAAGTATAAGAACCTGTAATTTGAGTGAAAATACCACCATCTTTACCCTTTTGTAATAAATTTGAGAAATTTCCAATAACTGATTCATCTCTAACACAATCAACAATTATATCGAAAAATCCATGAGTTTTAACAAATTCTAATAATGCCTCTAATTTTGAAGCTTCAGATTTTGTATAATCAATTGTTAAATCTGCACCTGCCTTAGTTGTCTTAAATGAAGATTTTGATGAACATGTTGCAACAACATTTTTGGCATTAAAATAATATTTAGCAAATTGAACTGTGAAAAAGCCAACACTGGTACCTGCACCTAAAACTAAAACGTTTTTACCATAGAGATTACCACTATATTTTTTTAAACTTTCAAATGCTGTATTTGAGACACAAGCTAATGAACCTGCTTCTTCAAATGGCATTCCATCGGGGATTTTTTCACAGACTAAAGCTTTCTTTGGTTCAAAAATAATTGAATCTGAGAATGAACCTCTTGTCTTAAGTGATAAACAATCACCATAAATTCTATCACCTTCCTTATAACCAGATTCTAAACCTGCCTTAACAACAATACCTGCAAAATCGCCACCTGGAATCTTAATCTTTGGACCAAAATAATTGTTACTGAATTTTTTCAAAATACAATCAACTGGATTAATTGAAGTTGTCATAACTTTAACCAAAACTTCAGTTGGTGTAACAATTGATTCTTTATCAGCAATTGGAATGTAAAGAGTTTTCAATGCGAATGGGGTAGCATAGTTTTGATAAGTAATTGCTCTAATTTTAATACTTTTTTGAGTAGGAGTTTCAAGCACAAGTAATTTAGACATTTAGTAAGTTTCCTGTTGTGAATAGTTATATGATATGCAAACTTTAATAATAGATAATGACCTGAGTGTAACATGGTGATGAGCATTAAAAGGGAGATGAATTATTTTCTAAAAGCTCCGTCCGCTTTCCTATTATTTAGTTAAAAAAATTTTAGAAAAAAATAAATTTTTCATTTTTCACTTTCTTTATCTTTAATCTCTTAAAGAATTTTTTAAGGAATAAAAACTGTCCATTAATAAGTATGTCTCGTGTCATTGTTAAAGGGTTACCAAGTTATTATACTGAAGCAAAATTGAGAGATCATTTTGCAACTAAGGGAAACGTTACAGATGTTAAATTAAAGAAGAAACATAGTGGTGAATCCAGAAGATTTGCATTTATTGGTTTTAAAGATATTAATGATGCAGAGAATGCAGTTAAATTCTTCAATGGTTCGTTTATTGATACTTCTAAAATATCTGTTGAATTAGCAAAATCTTTTAGTGATCCAAATGTTCCAGTTTCTTGGAAGGATAAAAGGAAACAAAGGGAAGAACTTTTAGCTAAAACTGAGGAACGTTTACAAAATATGGAAAGAGCTGCAAATTCAAGAAAGAATAAGAAACAAAAGAGAGAAGATAATTTAAGTTCTAAAATTGAAGGTAATAAACAATTGAAAGAATTTGTGGAAGCAATGAAACCTGCTAATCAATCTAAATCTTGGGCTAATGATGAAGTTGTCAATGCTGATGGTGCCCCAACAAATGATAAACTTGAGGAGGCATTAGGAATAAAACCTTCTTCTGGTAAGAAAACTACAAATGTTAATAAACCTGAAGTTGTAGCTTTTGAAGGAGATGATAGTGATGATGAGTATGGTGATTTCGGTGTAAATAATGATAATAATGACGGTGATGATGGAGAAGTTATGATACCTTTCTCTTCAACCACTGATGCAGATGGTGATGAAAAAATGATGTCACTAGATGATCTTGAAAAAAAAAATGATGATGCTGATAAAGATGATGAAAATAATGTAAATGAAAATATTGATGATCTTCAATGGCTTAAGAGTAAAAGAAAGAGAATCATTGATTCTAAAGATGGTGAAGAAGCAGAAGAACAAAAATCTGCAGTTACTGAATCTCAAGGTGCAAAACAAAAACAAAATAATGCTGATGTGAAAAAACAAGAAGAAAAAGTTGTAGAAGAAACTGAAGAAGAACAAAGACAACTTACCATAGAGGAGAAGCATATTGATAAAATAGTGATAACAGGTAGATTATTCTTGCGTAATATTCTTTACTCCTCTACTGAAGATGATTTCAGAAAACTTTTCGAAAAATATGGTACATTAAAGGAAGTTCATGTAGCTGTTGATTCAAGAACTGGTAAATCTAAAGGTTTTGCATATATTCAATTTGAAAATCCAAAGGATGCAGTTAAAGCATATATTCAATTAGATAGACAAATTTTTCAAGGTAGATTATTACATATTTTACCAGCAGATATTAAGAAAGAACATAAACTAGATGAATTCGAGTTAAAGAATATGTCATTAAAGAAACAACGTTTAATGAAAAAGAAATATGATGCATCAAAGCAAGAATTTAGTTGGAATTCACTTTATATGAATTCTGATGCAGTTTTAGAGAGCGTTGCATCACAATTAGGTATTAGTAAAAATGAATTAATTGATCCAACAAATTCAAGTTCAGCAGTTAAACATGCATTAGCAGAAGCTCATGTTATTGGTGATGTACGTTCATATTTTGAGAAAAAAGGTGTTGATCTTACAAAATTCAGTGAAAGAGTTAGAGATGATAAAATTATTTTAATCAAGAATTTCCAATATGGTACAACAAGAGAAGAAATTGGTGAATTATTTGCAACTTATGGTATAATTGAAAGATTATTAATGCCACCTGCTGGAACAATCGCAATTATTGAATTTAGAGATGCTGCAGCTGCAAGAGCTGCATTTACTAAATTATCATTTAAAAGATTAGGTAAATCTATTTTATATCTTGAAAAAGGTCCAAAAGATTTATTTACACAACCAGCTGATGCAAGTGATTCAATTAATCCAGAAACTACAGACAAGGCTAAGGAAGTTAAATCAACTGCTAATGATATCTTAAATGAAAAGGATACTAAGAAAGAAAGTAATGATAGTAATGATGATGATAGTGATGATGATGATATTGAATCAGGCCCAACTACATCTATCTTTGTTAAGAATTTGAATTTTAAGACTACTAATACTGCATTAAGTGATATCTTTAAATCATATCCAGGATTTTTATTAACTGTTATAAAAACTAAGGCAGATACCAAAGATCCAAGTAAGAGTTTAAGTATGGGTTTTGGTTTTGCAGAATTCAAGACAAAGGAACAAGCTAATGCAGCATTAAGAGCATTAGATGGTTATATATTAGATGGTCATAAATTACAATTGAAGGTTTCTAATAGAGTTGGTAATAAAGATGATGCAAAGAATAATAAAAAGAGTAAGAAATCCAAGAGTGGTAAGATTATTGTTAAGAATTTACCATTTGAAGCTACGCGTAAAGATGTATTTGAATTATTCAATTCATTTGGTTCATTAAAATCTGTTAGGGTTCCAAAGAAATTTGATAAATCAGCTAGGGGTTTTGCCTTTGTTGAATTTTCTACATCAAAGGAAGCTAATAGTGCAATGGATCAATTACAAGGTGTTCATTTACTTGGACGTAGATTAGTTTTAGATTATGCAGAAACTGAAAGTGAAGATGTTGAAGCTGAAATTGAGAAAATGACAAAGAAGACTAGAACTCAAGCTAGAACTAGAGAAATGGCAGATCTAAGAGAAGGTAATTCGGGTAAAAGGAAATTAGATCTTGAAGGTGATGAAGAAGAATATTAATAACTATAATATATCTGTTCTGAAAATTAGTTTAAGTAAATTACAATTGCTTTCATTATATACAATCTATAATCCAATATAATATAATATATATAAACAGTTTAATATTCAAGATATCAGGATATAATCATTTCACAAATTTATGTAAACCTTCCTTAACTACGAAATAATCACCTTCATGTAATTTTGATAATGATAAAGGATTCCAAGAACCTTCAATTTCACCCTTTGATAACTGTGGTTTCGAATTATTTATTTCTTCATTTAATAATTCATATGAGTATTCAGGTATATGTTTATCATCTACTAATCTTGTTATAAAGTCTGAATTATTTTCTGTATTTCCTACTTCAAATTTTTTCAATTTTGCAATAAAGTTAAGTTGGTCTGATAAAGATTTTTGATATAATAATTTATCCTTTATTAGTGATTTTTTAGTAAAGCCTGAAAGATTAACAAGTTTTTCAAGCAGTTCATCAGTAACTTCAATATTCTCCTTTTCTAATAGACTTTGAGTTGACCAAGTGGTAGATTTGAGAAATTCATGAAGTTGTTCAGGAGATTCTATTTTCCCGCCAGTTTTTATATTAGAATTAAACCTTTTGGTAGCTACTGAAAAACATTTCTTACAGTTTTTCCTTAGCATTCTATCTATTATATGTGGTGATATGTTTAGAGGTAAACACTACACCACTAAAGAAGAACATCTACATCATTAATCAATGGACTTTCCCAGCTGATGGTAATCAAGAAAAAAAAAGATGGTTAATTACGTAATAACCTTGCCTGTTGAGCCCTCTAATGTTTATAATGTAGGACATCATTATGCCCTTTGTATACATCAACTTATAACTTATCTCTCCTAACATTGGGCTAAATGCTTGATTCTGAAAGCCTCCTTAATGGTTGTCGGAAGTGGATTGCTTTCTTTGCTGAAAAGTTACCTGATGAGTTATGCTTTATTAAGCCTGAAGAATTAAGAAAGCAAGAAGTTTTAGAAACTGGTATTCGTAATGTAATTTCAAGTTTTTGTAGAAAAGAGAAGATTACAGTTGATGAATTGTTTACAAAAAGATTAGCTAGACACCTTTATAAAGGCCTTGCTAAAAGGCTAGCTGAAAAGGGTGCTGTTACCTATTTACAACATTTATCCACAATTAATGAAGAAGAAGAAGATATGAGAATAGATCCTAAATCAATTACAAATATTTACTTATTATCCTTAATTCATACAACTGGATCAATATCAAAGGCTCTTTTAGTACTTCTTGAATTAGAACTTAATTTAAGGAAAGCATCACAAGTGTGTAGGGATAGAATGTATGATGAAATAGAAAAACCATTTCGTAGTAAAGTATCCAGAATTATGATAGCTTTCTTTGATAAATCAAATGATACAATAATAACATTCAAACAAAAGATAAAAAAAATAATGAATTTAGTAATTAGAATGTACAGTTTAAAAATGAAGAAGGATCATGCATTGCATGTAGCAATGCATTTCCGTAGGGTAAATAAATTTTTTCCTAATGCAGATAACAATGTGTTTAAAGAGGCATTAAGATCAGTTATAAATATTATTTTTGAGAATCTAGCAACTGAAAATCCACCATTATCTGAGAGCATAAAATATAAAAGGCAGTATTTGGAAGAGGTAGAATTTGAGAGCTCATCAGAAGAAGAAGAAGAAGAAGAAGAAGAAGAAGAAGAAGAAGAAGGAGAAAATTCAGAAGATAAAGATACTACTTACTTATAAAAACTTTAGGGGGCTCAACACATAAATAATACATTAAGTAAAACACAAACAGACGCATAGACGCCATATACACTAAATACTGAAAATTTCTTCAAAAAAAAATTTCACTCACTAAGTAAGTATTTTAAAATTATTTTATTTTTTTTTTCACCGGTACAAGATAAAAAAAATTTTTATTTTGTAGCATTTAATCTTATTATCTTATTTCATATCTGTAACTAAACTTAATCATCAAATATGGGTCCAATTAAGAAGAAGGGTGAAAGTGGTAATGCAAAGAATTTTATTACCAGAACTAAAGCAATTAGAAAATTACAAGTTTCACTTGCAGATTTCCGTAGATTATGTATTTTCAAAGGTATATATCCAAGAGAACCAAGAAATAAGAAGAAAGCAAATAAGGGATCAACTGC
This sequence comes from Pichia eremophila, assembly GCA_030579415.1. Lineage (NCBI taxonomy): Eukaryota > Fungi > Ascomycota > Pichiomycetes > Pichiales > Pichiaceae > Pichia > Pichia eremophila. The sequence goes on along the minus strand of JAKTQW010000222.1, from coordinate 5,404 downwards.
ACCTGTAACATTCTATTATACTAAAGATATACAATATCTAATGCATGAACCAATTTTACAAAAATTTAGAGAACATAAAACTTTTTCAAAAAAATTAACAAAAGCTTTAGGTAAAGGTGAAATTGGTAGTGCAAAAAGATTAGAAGAGAATAGACCAAAATATAAATTAGATCGTGTTATTAAGGAAAGATATCCAAGTTTCTTAGATGCTTTAAGAGATATTGATGATGCATTAAATATGATGTTTTTATTTGCAAATATGCCTGCAACTACAGGTGTTGGAGCAAAAATTACTAATCAAGCAAATAAATTAATTAATCAATGGTTAGCATATGTTGCAAGAAAGAGATCATTAAAGAAAGTTTTTGTTTCAATTAAAGGTGTTTATTATTCTGCTAATATTA
>JAKTQW010000221.1:0-65567 GCA_030579415.1 Pichia eremophila | reverse complement strand
TGTCAGGAATATAGACCCAAATTCTCGGGGATAACATCCCAACAGATGGAAGATCTATTAATAACTACCAATAATCCAAATCATATACCCTGAATTCCTACTTTATCCGAAAATGGAGAGTCAGGACACAACCGGGCAAATCCGGAAATGGTGAGTGTTACGAATCTACCAAACCATCATCACAGGATTCGAACGGACAACACCAATTTTAGGAGGAACTAATTCGTCAACAATTGGAAGAATTCAATGAGAAAATATTATGTAAAAATTCTTCCAAATGGAAGAAGTTACCCAATTACGATATATATAACCTCTTATAGAGACATCTAACTTAACTGGCAACAGTTCCCCCTATATTAACTTCGTAACCCCTTAAACCTCTTATTTATAACAGGTTAAAAGCCGAAAGGCCCTTAAGAAGTAACAAGGAACAACTACACAACAAAATGACTTCATTAAGCACCTACCACAGAGATTTACTAAAAGACCTAAAAGATGATGCCACAAGTTGGAAAGAAAACATTACAAAACTACTAAAAACAACAAATAAAGAAACTGACCCAAGACTATCAACTGACCTTGAAGATTGGTTATTTAAAACCCAAAATATCATGAAAGGAATTAATCGTCGTAATACCAATTTGAAAAGAGTCTTAGATGCTCTTTGGAAAGTAGAAAACTTGGATCAAACCAATCAGTTTGGACTGAAATTCAATCAAGTAACAATATTAGGAGATTCTTTGGAAGAAATTAATGATCAAGTAGTGAAAAATAAAATGATAATTGAAACCAGCAATTCATTGGATGATATCTTAACAGAATGTGGTATGGATAAAATTACAGAAAAAGTCCAAATCATTGCTGATACAATAGTCGATAATAAAAACGTTCTAACAGAAGTATTAGATATTTATTTACCAGAAAAAATTGAAAAATATATGCTAAATGAACTGGATGTGGTTCACAAAATTTACCTCATTAAAAAAGCAAAACAGATGATTACTTACGAAGGAACTAACCCAGAATTAGTTAAACTCAACAACATTTGCTCATTGCAAGATATGAAAAAAATTATCGAGAAAGGTAAAGATATCAGCTTAAGTGATATTAAAGACATGGGACAAAAATTGTTTAATCTTGATTTAAACGACCATAACTTAGTTAAACAACTTATTTTCAGAATGTGGATGAAAAATATCCAAATATTGTTTGAAAGTTCTCAATCACTAAAAATCAAATATTTTTTGAGAGAATATCAGTCAGAGAAGATGAGAAAAAATGAACCTATTAACCTCAACGAAATATTCCAGAAATTGGAGCAAATGAATGCTAATAGACCTATCATCAGAAAAATAGATAGTATCCATGAAGATGACATTTATAATTTTGATAAAAAAGATGAACTTTTCAGTCACACGACAGTCGTTACTAAAAGAGACTATAGCACATCCTCAGAAGAACCTCATGTAGACAACTCCTATAAAAACAAATCTGCTAATAAAAATTCTATTAATCAATATAATGAGTTTTACAATGATAATAATCAGAATTACGATAATGATAATAATCAGAATTACGATAATGATAATAATCAGAATTACGATAGTGATAATAATCAGAATTACGATAATGATAGTAATCAGAATTACGATAATGATAAAAATAATAACTATAATAACTACAACCATAATGACAATAATGTAGTTAATGATAGTGTCAGAAATACAATTGACAATTCTGTGGCCTGGAATCACATGGATACAAATCATCCATAGATTACTAACAATCATATGAATACAAATAATAATAAATATTAATAATGTGTATCCTATTAACAAGAATAACAAAAGTGACAGTAAAAATACTAACATCAACCAATCATCAAAATCAAATAATAATAAGAAGAAGAGTATTAGAACCTCGACCATAATAATTCAGAGTATTAGAACCTCGACCATAATAATTCAGAGTATTAGAACCTCGACCTTAAAAATAATTTAGAGTTTACAATCAACAACTCTACCATCATAGTCATAAGAGTATTAGAACCTCAATTACCAATTTCAATAGAGCATAGGCAACTCTACCATCATAGTCATAAGAGTATTAGAACTTCGACTACTAATGTTAATAGAGCATGGGCAACTCTACCATAACAATCTTATCAGAGTATTAGAACCTCGACCATAGTAATAATTTAGAGTATTAGAACCTCTACCATAATAATTCAGATCATCAGCAGGGTATCAACAATTCCACAATCACAATCATATAAGAGTATTAGAACCTCGACCAAAATAATTCAGAGTATCAGAATCTCTACCAAATTAATAATTTAGAGTATCAGAACCTCTATAATAAAGAATAACATATCATTCATTAGAAGATAACCTAGTAAAGAATTAGCCAGAATAACAAGATAAAAACTATTTTTTTCATCAGAAAATGCACTTCAACCATTTCAGTGAATGCCAATTTTGAAAAGCACCTTACAGGATGAATTGTATGTCAATCTTAAAATGAATGAGACTATATCACTTAATGAATTAATTAAGAACATATTTATAATCACAATCACAATTCCTATCATCATAGGAACAATAATACTATTAACTATACAAATTAATATGACACATAAGCAAAATTACAAGAGTCTATGAGGGAAACTCCGTTACTTAATTCATTAATTAAGAATCATTATTACACGAAGTTCATTAATTAATTAGAAAATCATATGAAATCAGTATTTATTCCAAATTATTTCCTATTCAATTTTACTTCATAAATGCTAATCATGATAAATCAAGCTTCCATTTATCCCCGCCCCCGAGATGTCAGGAATATAGACCCAAATTCTCGGGGATAACATCCCAACAGATGGAAGATCTATTAATAACTACCAATAATCCAAATCATATACCCTGAATTCCTACTTTATCCGAAAATGGAGAGTCAGGACACAACCGGGCAAATCCGGAAATGGTGAGTGTTACGAATCTACCAAACCATCATCACAGGATTCGAACGGACAACACCAATTTTAGGAGGAACTAATTCGTCAACAATTGGAAGAATTCAATGAGAAAATATTATGTAAAAATTCTTCCAAATGGAAGAAGTTACCCAATTACGATATATATAACCTCTTATAGAGACATCTAACTTAACTGGCAACAGTTCCCCCTATATTAACTTCGTAACCCCTTAAACCTCTTATTTATAACATAAAGTGTATATTAATTTAATTTAACAATGTGGAGTTCTCTATATTTGAAAAAAAGCATAGCCTTGATTATATAAGTAATATGAATTTAAATGATGTGATTATTCTCTTAAATTTGGTAAACAGTTTTGTAATGACTACATATTATATTATAATTGAGAGGCTATATTGCAGTGTATTGCTCTATTTTTATACCATATGTGTACACTGGGTAACCCAACTTTTCCCTTGTTGAAAGGACCCTGACTGTTTCGCTGAAAAGTAAAATTATGTAAACGCAATAGTGAAAAAAATTTAATTTATTTTTAATTTACATTACATTATTATAAAGAAAACAATTACAAAAAGTAAAGGTTCAACAATCAAAGAATGACTATGCACCTAATATCAGACAATATAAACCTTATTAAAGGTCAATATTAATACAACATAGAAGACAATGGAGTCACTAGAATAACTAGTTGACCATCAATAAATATCATAATCATGATAATTGAAGATAATTAAACATTGGATAATGTATTCATTGAAAAAAAACGAAAGTTTAAATTAAAACCTCATGGGAGCAGAATTTTTAATTTTAATCTAGTTATTAAATAAATGTAAAAAAAATTTTATCTCTCCATAGTAAATTTGTTGAAAAATTGTTTGAAAAAACACGAAAAATGGGTAAAATTAAACTTTCCAATGATACTATTTAGAAGTCTCCAAGTATTGTAGATCACCCACGGAAATTGATTGAAATTTTGTATGATGTAAACTTTAAACGTTCATAACTCAATCAATTTTCAATATTCTTACAAGATAACAACACAGTTGTTTGATTCAGACAATTATCTATCTACAAGTCTAACATGAGTCTATGTGGAAGTCTAACAATTAAGAAAAAAAATTCAAAAATCACGACTTCGAGCGTTAGGAAGTATTATACTTATAGGATATATAGTTCTCAATATGTACTTACGTAATCATATGAACTTAGAGTACAACATTAGGTTATTAGGTTATTAGTTACATTATAGTTAGTTATAGTATTTATAGTTCTTATATAGATGAAGTATTGTTTGGTCCTGGACGGAGATAAACTAGTAGAAGATTACAACTTTATTATAATTATATATATATATGTATTAAAAAGTGTAGTAATAAATGATACATATAGTAGGAACTATCTTAAGCTCTAATTTCTTCTTCCCATTGGACACCACACCATTCTTCAACGTATGCAACACCGTTTTCATCCATCCAGTTAAATGGAACAGCATCTTCAGAATCAGTAGCAACAATTATAGTTCCCCATTCCATACCATTCTTCATTATATGTGTTATATCATCAATATCCTTTTCAAGATCAATAATCATTTTTGGCATCAATTGTAATTCAAAATGACGATGTCCTGATGGATTATAATCAGGGGATGGAATGTTCCATTCAGATTGTTTCTTTAATTTTCCATTTCCTTCATAAAAAATAGTACTTACTTTATCTTTTGAAGAATATAAAATTGGCGATCCACCAGGTTCATATCTTACAACTTGTGTAGTATTATAAGATAAAACTCTCGTAAAATTTTGAAATGTTTGATCATCAAAAAGTTTAGCAAGGTCTTCGGTTTCTTTATTTTTTTCAGGATTTATTTTAGGTAAGTTTGCAGATTTTACATTATCAGAAGACGCAGAATCTTCAACAATGGTACCTTCATCATCTATTTTAAAATTATCGGGTAATGGAGCTAGAACTTGTTTTGATGAATCTAATCTTTCAGTGTCAAAATATAAAATAAAACCCTTGAATTCCGGTAATTTGTAGTCTATCTCTTTCTTTTCAACCCTTATTTTATCTTTTGATTTTATATTAGATTTAGCGACTTGGGAAAATGTTGGAGTTTTAGTGTCAGAATTGATTTCATTAACTTCTCTGTTCGAATTATTAGTTTCAAAAAGATTTTTAGAGAATGGATTACTTGTATTAGAACCAAATGGATTAGCACCAAATGGATTTGAATTTTGATTATCATTAGAACCAAATAGATTTTTAACTAAATTCTTGGTTTCTTCTTCCTTCTCAGTAATTTTTTGTTGTTTAATCTTTTCTTCTTCAATTCTCTTTTTCTCTTCTAATTCTCTTTGTTCCATTATTAATTTATCCTTTTTAATACCTCTAATTGCACGTACTGAACCATCTTTACGACGACATGATGATTCAACACAAATGAAAACGTATAATGCACGATCATACCAAGTACCTGGTAAATCAGCACTACATTGGGTTAATAATCTCATTGGTTTGGAACATACTTTACAATGAACAAATTTAGATGGTATTGGTGAATTAACATCTATTGGTATTGGTTGTCCTCCAATAAATGAATCTTTTGGATATACTGGTTCTTCCTTAGAAATTTCAACATCAACATAACCTAGTAAAGTATTTGTAGTAAATACTGTCGAAGCTATAGATTCATTATCCGACTCGTATGACATGATTGTCTAAATTACCAATTATAACTCCTTTTCTGTTTAACAAAATCAAGGTTAAGTAATTTTTTTTTAACACACGAAGTTTTAATTTTATACCTGATTACATAATATTATCTACTATTTACAAAGTTGTTACTAATATACTTTGTTCTTTGTCAGGAAAATGTACAGGGTATTCGGGCCGGTATTTGAAATAGTATAAGGAGAAAGTCTGGATTCCCTTTCTTCTTACGAAAGCTTATTTTGCGTATGTCTACAGTAAAACTCCTATATATAACTATTACTATCAACTTTTGAATTGGATAACTTTCTCAAGAATAATTTTTCATATTTGAAAATATTTTCGTCATTAATATCGACGCGACTACATGAACTGAGCCTCCAAATCAATGTTGTTTAACTATCTTCAATTATCATGATTATATATGATATATTTATTGATCGTCAACTAGTTATTCTAGTGACTCCATTGTCTTCTACCTTGCATTAATATTGACCTTTAATAAGGTTTATATTGTCTGATATTAGGTACATAAGGATAATTCCTGTCACTATACTAACTTTGCAACCCTTAATAAGGTTTATATTGTCTAATATTAGGTGCATAAGGATAATTCCTGTCAATATCCTATTCAGATTTTATTCAGGCCCTCTTCAGATCCTATATTCAGATCCCATTCAGATCCTATCTAGGCTTTGCTCAGGTCCCTAATCAGATCCTAACCAGGTCCCAGTCATACACCAGTCAGGTCCTACTGAGGTATATATATATATATATATATATGTATTAAGGATGTACTAAAATAGTAAACCTAAAATTTCAGTTAATCTTAATACAATAATATAAGTTTTATATATTATATACAATAGTTACTAATATAATCAAAGCCAGAGATGATGCTGATTGTCATAATTATAGTTGTTTTGCAGAGGGATTATAATGATCACGGTAAGTTAGGATGGCAATCATTGTAAATACAGTGATAGTTATTATAATATTCAGAGTAGATCGTGATGATGTTTATAGTACTCACAATAGACAATGGTACTGAGAATAATATTCACTATAAATATTGGTTGTGATTACATTATTCACAGCAAACAATGGTAGTGATTATGATATTCACAATAGACAATTGTCGTTAATACACCAGATAACTGTTGTGAATATGTTTAACTATGATATCCACCTTGAGTAAGAATGGTGATATGAAATTCACAGTGAACAGTGGTTGTGGGAGTAATAATCAGGGTACACAATGTTGGTAATTTCTATATCACAAATTATGATATTCACATTAATTCAAGTTTGTGATTACTATAATCAATATGAAAAATACGGTTAATAAGTTTATCGCCATTGTATATGAAGGCGATTAGATTAATAGCTGTAAATTATGCTGGTTACTATAATAATCACATTAAGCAATGACAATAAGTATATTGATCACGGTTAGTAATAAAACTTCATAGTAGTACACATTGATTTAAGGTATTGAATTTATTAATCACCTTGAATTGGAAGTGTGATTAAGTTAATTACACTAGAGTTAATCTGATGATTATTATGTTCACGGGGAGTTTTGATTGTAATTACAATGATCACAATTAGATAATAATAACACAATGGTACGTTTGGGTGGTGATTAAAATATTTAGGGTAAATAATGGTGCTGATCATGCCAATCGCAGAAAATTAATGTGGTAATTACACCAATTTCCCTTAGAAATAAGAGTGATTATAGTAATCAGAGTGAGTAGGGATACTGATCATAAAAAGTACAGTACCTTATGGCTGTAGTTCCATCAAGCACATTAAACCTTAGCGGTTAGTAGTATAACCATGTTGAGCTTTTCTGTTATTTATAGTAACTACAGAAAGCTATATGGTGGTATTTAGAATAATCACAGTTGGATATGAGAGTGATTACATCAATCATGGTTAGATATAAAAGATATTGTAATAATCATGTTAAGTAAAGATTGTAATTTGGATGTTCACAAATAGTTATGATAGTGGCTTTATTAAACATGATACAAAATTTGTTATAATCATTATTAGTTGTGATTACAGTATTCACGTACATAATTGTTGTAATTATATAATAATCACACTGTACTTTAATTGTAATATCCACCCTAAGTAAAGTTGGTGATTATCATATTCATAGTACACAATATCTTGTAATAATCACTACTGTACACTAATAGACTAATAACTGTGCATTATGATAGTAACTTTTATGTCAAGCAAATACAACAATTAGATTAATCATAATGAGTTTATCTAATCATTATTAAGTTTACAAGAATTTGTGTGATTAAAATAATCATCTTTACTCAGTATGTTAGAAACAATAGTATCTCTAACTTTGAGTTTTAGTGGTCAAAAATCACAGCAATTTGGGGCATTAGTTGTAATAATAGTAATGTATTATAGCGGTAATTAATAGAATCACGGTAATTTGGGATGGTGATTAATGCAATCACAATCAGATCTCAGTATGACTTCACACTAGGTTGTTAAGATGACTATAATAACCACAAGTGAGTTATTGTGGTAATTGTGCTTTTTACGTTTAGATAGTAGAGTGATTATAATAATCAGTTGGATCAGGGATTGTGATTACAATTATCACGCTAAGTGATTGTGGAGAATTTAATAATCACAGTAAATATTATACTATTTATGATTAGGGATTAAGACGATTATAATAATTAGGACTAAATATATATATGGTGATTATAGTTAAGAGCAATTATAGAGGCGATTTATAATTGAATTTTGTACACATACCTTAGTAGAAACTGACTAGAAATTTAGTAGGGCCTGACTAGGACCTGACTAAGACTTGACTAGAGCTCGAGTAGAGCCTGATTAGGACCTGATTAGGACCTGATTAGGATTTGAGTAGAGCCTGATTTGGGTCTGACTCCAACATGACTCCCGTCTAATTAGAGTCCTGTCAGTGCAGATTAGCGCGTGAGTAGGGCAAATACAGTTTGAAATTTTCTAAGGTGTAAACTTTAAACGTTCATAACTCAATCAATTTTCAATATTTTTAAAAACTAACAACACAGATGTTTGATTCAGACAATTATCTATCTACATGTCTAACATGAGTCTATGTGGAAGTCTAACAATTAAGAAAAAAAATTCAAAAATCACGATTTCGAGCGTTAGGAAGTATTTATACTTATAGGATATATATATTATTAATCCTCCTCAGCGTGTAGACAATCATTTCCCGTTGGAAAATGTTGAATCCCTACTTATAATTATAATTATAACTTTTTATAATCTTATCTTACGTAATATTTTTTAGAAAAATAGCTTTTTTTTGATAAAAATCACGACACACTATTTGTTGTGGGCTCAACATAGCTTTTACATAGTAATTTAGCATTAACTCCGGTACAGTTTCATGTTTTCTACAGAATATCTACAGAAAAACCAATAGTACCATTGAAAAGAGAAAAAAATTATCTAGTGCACTGTGGAGCCACATTTTTTGATTTAAATCCCAATTTTCTAAAAATCAAAAATAACTCCCCAAAAATAGCACAAAAAAAATCACTAACTTCAGCAAACTTTTTTCAAACACTGCACAATTGGTAAACAATATGTTCGTTCAGTTACCAACACAACCGAATTAGGAGATTACAACGATCCATGTCCGAAGTACTCAATGTTAATGACCATCTTACAGGACTTTGTCAAAAAACGCAAATTTAAAACTAAAAACGTTCATAACTCCACCAATACTTACAGGAATCAAAAACTAAGTACATGATTGGATAGAGGAAGAGCGCGGCTACAAATGTGATATTCATGAGATATTGGTGAGGGGGAAACCAAAGACTTAGGTTTTCGGAAAATTTTCTTAAATCGCTTAAAAACATATTATAAGTAGGGATAGGATAGTAGTAAGTAGGATATTTAAGTTTGAGTAAATGAAATCCATGTAATAAACTTTTTCAAACCCCATGCCCATATATATCTCATTCTCCCAGATTGTTGTCCGAAGTTAAAATTTTAATCATTAATCATTTTCACAGATCATTCTGATCTTTTTCTTTCTGGTAAAGAATGTTCACACCAATTGAATCAGCATTAGGTGCACTACTTATTCAAGCTGCTACAACTTCCTACATACTTTTAGAAGGTAAAATCATTGGATTTTCTTCAGTGTTATACAACTCAATTTTCAGACCGAATATTCATTCAGTTTCAATTTTGACAGGATTATTACTTTCTTCTCAATTTGTTAAGTATAATTTACCAGTATTTATTTCTTCTTGTTCTTCAACAGTAACAAAAACTAGTACATTATACGGATCTACATTGAGTTACTTGTTTTCTGGGCTTTTAGTGGGATTTGGAACTAGTGCAGGATGTGGTTGTACAAGCGGTCATATGTTAGCAGGTTTGAGTAGGTTAAGATGGAGAAGTTTTGTGGCAACATGTACATTCTTTACGACTGGTGTTTTTACCACATGGATTACGAATAATTATAAGCAAATTGGTGCCTATAACGAACCAAATTATTGGTATGATGATGAATTTGTTGTTTTCAAAGAAAATTGGGTATTACTTATTACATTATTGGTTTTTGGACAGTTATGGTCGTATGCCATCCTACCAAGATTGGGATATTTGATCGAAAAAGGAAGTTCTAATAATTTGAGAAATAAGAATATATTAAGAGGTGTATTAGGGATCAGTTCTGGGTTTTTATTTGGTTGTGGATTATTGATATCAGGAATGACAAACCCAAGTAAAGTTACAGGCTTCTTATCACTATTTTCCCCACGTGATTTTGATCCAAGTTTAGCAATGATACCATTATTCTGTATTATTCCAAATATTATAATTTGGAAAAGATACTTACCGAATTCTAAAGAAGAGAATGTTGAAAAAGTAGTTAATGAATCAAAGAATGTGGAAACGAATATAAGGAAAAGACCAGCTTTTGAATCCGAATATGATTTGAACTTCAGCAATGCTACAGATGTAAAGTTCTTAATTGGTAATGCTATGTTTGGTATTGGTTGGGGTATCTCTGGTGTTTGCCCTGGTCCTGCTATCCTCACCATGTTTGGTGAGGCTGGATCTTTGATAATAGGTAAAGGATGTTTCTATATCATTGGGTTTCTAGTTGGTTCATACTTTCAAAAGATGTAATCAACATCCTCCACCATTAATCCGTGATTCGCTGATCTGATTCAATAAATTTTCCACGACAGGAGAAAAGCTGTGATACTGTTTTAGGTAATACCAATCCGTACACCACCCAATAAGCCACGTAATAAAATTTACTCTGATGTGAATTTTGTCCACAGTTTAATCGAGAGCCATGCGAATGAAGTTTTATAATGTGCAACGGATCAGGACATGAATAGATTTCATTACTAGTGATTTATTTGAATCTTTTTCTTGAATTTCTGTTCTGATTTCTTTCAACTCTTATTTAAATTTTATTTCTTTTTATTTCAGTAGCTGCTCTTCATTTGATTTCAGTCTATAAACTTTCTTTTTAATCAAAAAAAAAACTTCTGTTTTATTATTATACTAAGAAAACTATCATTTCATCATACTATAGTATTTACTGATCGAAATTATATTTATTGTCTAAACTAAACTTGTTATCCATTTACGTTACTACATTTGCCGGTTGTTATTTATATCCTATTATTATCCACTTTCTGAAAAAAAATGTCTTCTCCTGCTGAATTATTAGCTATGAAACACGCTGAAGCGCTTCAAGCTGAAGAAATTAATCAATCTCCTGTTTTAGAATCTGCAACTACTACTACTACTGAATCCTCTGTCTTTACCTCTGAACCATCAACTGTTCAATCATCTAATACTGATGAATCAATTGATAGTGAAAGTATTCCTACTTTAGCTGATGAAATCTCCAAAGTTGAAGCACCTAAAGCTGTTACTATGAATGATGATCTTCTGTTCCCGTCATTAGGTGGTAGTAATTCAACTGCTACTTTATGGGGTCCTTCAATTACTGCTGCTTCATCATTAAAGGCAAACAAGAACTCATTCAAACAAGCTGTTAAATCAACTTCTACTCAAGTTACTTTCATCATTGATGATGAACAACAACAAAATTTAGCAAAAGGTGAAATTTTCAAAATCTTTACTAAAATTCAAGCTTCTCTAAATGTTAAAATTGAATCTACTTATTCTAGTACTTCTAAGAGGAGAACTTTCCTTTTAGATGGTCCAATTGAAAATGTTGCACTTGCAAAGAAAGAATTAATCAAACAATTAACTAAACCAACCAAAATTACCTTTGAAGTTCCATCAAAATTAAGATCAACTATTATTGGTTCAGGTGGTAAAACTTTAAGACCAATTATCGAAGCTACCTCTGTTAGAATTGATATTGCTAAGGAATCTTATGATAATGATGATAAAAATGATTCATCATTATTAACTGAAAATGAAGAATTATTTGGTAAGTCATTATTAGTTACTGTTGAAGGTGATATTCAAGGTTGTACCGATGCTAAGGCTAAAATTTTAGAAATTGTTAATGAAAACATCAAAACTTTAAACGTCAAAATTCCAGTTAATGAAAAAGTTAAACCATTCGTTGCTGCTAATGTTGCAAAATTATCATTTGATAAAGATGTTGAAGTTACTTGTCCTGAACCTTCATCTAAAATTTCAACTATTTTAATTGCTGGTCCAAGAGAAGCTGTCATTGAAGCACGTAATGAAATTAAGACATTATTAGTTACATTAGATAATAAAATAATTGTTGATGAACGTGATATTCCAAAACATTTACATCAATTTGTTAATGCTGAAAAGATTTTTGCTGAAACTAATGTTGTTGTTGAAGTACCAAAGGATAATGATGCCTCTCTTAAGGTCAAATTTGTTGGTTTAAAATCAGATATTGCTGCTGCTATTGAACTTGCAAGATCATTAACTGCTGAATATACTGTTGATACTTTAGATCTTTCTAAATCCCATGGTGGTAACTACCAACATGCAAAGAATCTGACTACTTTCTTTATCTATACCAAGCTTTTCGATTCTCTTGGTTCAGAATATGGTATCAAGATTACTGGTCCATCTTATGCTAACCTAGCAGATCCAAATATTCATAATGTTCTAGTTTTATTCAGTGCATCAAAAGATCAAAAAGATGAAATTAAGAAAGCAAGAAAGGCTGTTGTTGACACTGTTAACAGAATCACTCCAAATTTTGTCAAATCAGTTGAAGATATTGAATCATTCATCTTCCCTAAATTAGATAACACTGCTGCAATTGAAAACAATGTTTCAGTTATTCCTTTAGGTTCATTAGCAGGTTTTGGAAACAAGTTATTATTAGTTGTCCAACAAGATGATGATGAATTCTTACCATCAGCTGAACAAATTCAAGCTAAATTAGACAATGTTGATAATTCATTTGCTTCATTAAGAAAACTGAACAGTGAATTAGTTACTGAAGTCATCGAAACTTCAAAGGAAGATCAAAAACATCTTGAAGGTAATACTTTGAAGGTTTTATTAAACAAATATGAAGATAATACCATTGAAATTAAGTTATATTCCAATTTAGATGGTCCTTCTGATAATGAAATTTACTTAAGAGGTTACAAGACTGAAATTAATAAAGCAATTGATGATATTAAACAATTAATTGAAGATGTTAAGAATTATGAAGAAGCATCTAAATACAATACTACTATTGAATTCCCAACTAAATACTTACCAAGATTTATTGGTCAAAAGGGTGCACACTTAAATGAAATTAAAGATCAATTTAATATTAGAATTGATGTCCTAGGTGATGAAAACGATAAAGTCGAAAACACTGGAATTAAATTAACCGGTTTAAAATCAAATGTTGATGAATGTATTAAGAAAATTCAACAATTAGCAAAAAGATGGGCAGATGAAAAGACTATTATTATCAATATTGAGCAAAAATATCGTAAACAATTAATTGGTCCAAATGGTGTCTATGCAAATAGATTACAAGATAAATATAATGTTAAACTTCAATTCTCACAATCTGATGAAAAAAATGGTAATGTTGTTATCAGAGGTCCATCAAGAGGTGTTGCTAAAGTTGAAGAAGAAATCAACCAACTTATCGCATATGAAAAGGAAAATGGTTTCACTGAATTTATTGAAATTCCAACTGAAGCACTTCCAAGAGTTATTGGTAAAAGTGGTGATAACATCAAGGGTATTGCAATTGATGCAGGTATTCAAATCTACTCTAAGAACGCACAAACTGAAGAAGGTAAAGAAAGTAGTATTGCTACTCTTGAACTTATTGGTTCCAAAACTGGTATTAAGGAAGCAAAGGCTCAAATTGATGCAATTGTTAAACGTATTGTTAATACCGTCACTGAAACTATTGATGTTGATCCAAAATGGTACAGAAATATCATTGGTCCAAATGGTATGGCTATGCGTGAATTAATCATTAAAGCTGGTGGTTCAGAAAATGACCGTGATTTCAGACGTTTCATTCAATTCCCGGCACGTAATTCAGATTCTCATACTATTACCTGTGAAGGTGATAAATTTGTTGTTGGTAAAATTATCACTGCAATAAAGAAAATTGTTGCTGATTTAGAAAGTGTTACTGAACAAACTGTTGAAGTTCCAAAGAAACAACATAGAATGATTATTGGTTCAGGTGGATCTGTTAGAAGAGGTATTGAAGAAGAATTTAAGGTTAGAGTTTTAGTTCCAAGACAAGATGTTGAAAGTGACGCAGTTATAGTTAAGGGTAAGGCTGAAGATGTTGTTAAAGCAATTGCCAAGATTGAATCTCTCGTTGCTCCAAAGGAAGCTAAATAAGTATTTTAGTAGCATTATGTATACATTTGAATTTGTTAGACAAATTTTTGCATGCATTTTATAAAAAAAAGACGTTTTATATACAGAAATATATAATTAATCAGATAAAATTTATTAAATAGTTTATTGATACACATGAATCAGTTACCACTTATCAGAGTATGGGATATAATTGGTAGCTTACCAATGATAATAAGCAGATAACTATCAAAAGATTATCATCCCAAAAGAGAAAGTATTGCGACGATGATGAGATTTCGTAGAGATAATAATTTTGAAACGCACACAGTTGCTGTCTCGGATCGTGCAACTGGTGGAGAGATTTTGAGACAGACACTTTTATAGGGCTGCATATATATATATATATATATATACAATTGTATAGAGCAAGGATATTGGTAGATAAGTATATATATAGCAATACAGATTATTAAAAATGGATGGATATACCGAAATTAATGAACTAGATAAGGCAGAAACACCATCTTTAATTGGTTCCTCAATCAGAGATTCTTCTGATATCATCCCCACTTTGCAATCGTTAAATTCAAAGCAACCCCATAATCATAACTATCATGTTTATAAAACCACTGATTCTACAGCAGATTTAGTTTCTGTTGACCAAATTAAAGAAGAAGGTGCTTTACTTAATGATGATATTGATGTTCCTTTAGTTGATGTTTTAGATAATGATGGTCATATTAAAAATGATGCCATTCCTGATGTTATCAAAATGAAAAAGGATCAAACTAAGGCTACACCTTTAAGCGCAATTGAACTTAATAATATTAACCAAAAGGAAGATAACATTCATGATATCAAAAAAATTAGTATTTTAGGTGGAAATGCTGAACAGTATGTTGTTCCTGCAAGTGGGGCTGCTAGCAATTACAAATATCAAACAAAGAAGAAAAATAGTAATTCAGAATTAACAAGCAAGCCACCTGCATTTATTGAACCCGATAACATGCGTAGTGTTGATGATATTATTAATGTTGTTAATCAAGGTGAATTCGATAAGGCAAGTACTTTAGTTGATGATAAAATTGCGGATATTATTTGTCCTCCTGCAAGAGCACTGACACTAGATGAAATAAGTACAAAGAACACCGATCCACAAGTCCCACTGTATTCAATTGAGACTGATTCCAGCTTTACTGCACCAGCAGCAATGAGAGAAGGTTCAGATTCCATTTTACTTGAAGAACAAAAATCAAGATCATCTTCTAGAAGACCAGACCTTTCAAGTCAAGATTCTTTTAGTAGACCAAATTTAGCAAAAGGTGAATCTATTCATAGTGGATTAAATGGTGAAAATGCAATCACAGAAACTTATGACAAATCCTCTAACAGTTTAGTTTCTGAAAGAAGACCAAGACATGATCCATCTGCTCCAAAAATTGCAAACTCTTCCTCTTTAAGTTACTTACGTTCTATTTCAAGATCTCGTTCAAGAGTTTCTAAAGAACGTAAGTCATTCACCAATGATGATCGCCTTGAAAGTATGGATTTAAGAAAAAGTGGTGCATTAATTAATGATGATGAAATGTCAAATGCTCCAGATATTGAATATGCTGTTAATAAAGCGTTAGACTTTGTGGAAGATACTCATTCAGTCAAGTATGGTAAAAAGATTTCCAAATCTAATGATATTGTCAAAGATTTACAAAAAGGTTTAGCTGAAGTTGCAGAGGAAGAAGATGCGAGCAATCGCACAACATTGAGTACCTCTGATTTATTAGATCAATTAGCTAATACGGCTTTACAATTAATGGATGATGTTGACGAAAAAGATGAGGATGAATACGAAGGTGAACATACAATAAAAGATGACACTACTGTTGATGAAGAAGAAAAGGAAGAAGAACAAAAGGAAGAAGAACAAAAGGAAAAACATAAGGAAGAACATAAGGAAGAACATAAGGAAGAACAAAAAGAAGTTACTATAGAAAGTTATATTACAGAGGATACTAAACACACTGTTGAGCTAGCAGAAGAAGAAGAAGAAAAAGCACCAACTGATGAAAAATCTAATGAAAGTAAGCACGAAATGTCACTTATAACAGAAGAAAAATTAGAAGAAGCAAATGATGATGCGAAAAATAATGATGATGATACAAATGTTGAACCAAAAGCTAAAACTGAAGAAAAGCCCGTGCTAGATGATAAAGTAGACGCCATAAAATTTAAAGAAACTGTGGATTTGGAATGTAATGAACACGCTCCAAAGCAAATTGTTAATACAGATAATGATGTTGCTGACCCTGTCGATCAGACACATAAAGAAGTTGAATCTGAACAAGCCAATGATGAAACTATTAAAACAATAACATCTGAAGAGACAAAAGAACATGAAACTGAACCTTTAAGCACTAGAGAAGTCAAAACAAACGGATCTGAAACTGAATCATTTGTTAATGTCTCACCATATGTATCCGGAAAACAGACTACTGAAATTGCAAAAACTGAAGATGATGTTTCTGACTTTGTTGAAATAAAGAATGAACCATCAGTTGATGAAGTACAAAATGTTTCTAAAAGTAACGAACCAGATGAAGAAATAGAAGAAGTTGAAAAGGTTGAAGATGAAAAGGCAGAAGATGAAAAGGCAGAAGATGAAAAGGTCGAAAATGAATTTCAACCAGAAGAAGCAGCTGTAAATATACCTAAGGAAGACAATATTGATGCTTTGATTGCTGCTGCTGCAAGAGAAAAGGCTCTTCAAGATTCAAATACTTATCTGGGTAAAGATGGTTCCGTGCATGTTCCAAAAGTAACGAAGATGACTTTTGAAGATGAACCTGTTTATTTATATACCTCATTTGCTGGTGGATTCCATGTTGCAACTCGTACTAATCGTTTAGAAACTATTTTAACAGCCAACAGAATCAAATTTGAATATTGTGATTTAGGTACTAATCCTGAAGCTAAAAATGTTTGGAAACGTTACTCTGCTGGTAAAACTTTGCCTGGTATAGTCAGAGGAAAGGATGATTTTATTGGAAATTGGGAAGATATAGAAGAAGCAAACGAAGATTATAGGGTTAAATCTTTAATCTACGAAAGTTATTGAATTTAAATATGTTTTTTATTTGAGTTTTATATAAGTAAACTATACGAAGTTATTATTCTGAAACTTCTCAATGTAGTAAATTCATGAATCATTTTGTTTTGAGTTAATATGAAATGGTCATGTATTTCGAATAAAAATCTATAAAGTAAACAAACCGGTTTTCTTTTTTCCGAAAGGATAAACCAAAATAGTACTTAAGTATAAACCCACACTTATACCTAAAGCAACTTGAATCATAACAATACCAAAACTCAAAGTACCATTATCAGCAGGAACAGCCTGTGCAGTGTTAGAATGAGTAATATTATTAGCTGTATTAATTCCTGTAAAAACGGAACCTTGCGATGCAATACCACTTGGAACTTGAACAAAAATAGCAGGAAGCATCAATGAGACAGTCATAAAAGTACCTCTTGTTGTAAAGTATTTATTAAATGATTTTAATGCTCTTGAATAAATATTTGCAACCAAGCCGATAATAAAACAACCTAAAGTAGCATTCAATTCTGTAACATTCTTAAAGTGTAATGATGAGAAATAAGTGACAACATATCCACAACCTGAAATGATACACATCATAGGTAATTGAGACCAAGATGCTTGATTTGTTAGTGCAATACCTATTGTGAACATTGGAATAAATAAAAATCTAAACCAAGGAGAAATGTTAGAAGAACATGACGTTGCCGAAGTTGCATCTTTATCAATCCAACCGTATAATGCAGCACCCAAAGTAATACCAAAAGAAAGCATCAATGAATAAATAAAAGCATAAAACATACGAACACTACCAGCCACGATATTTCTACTCTGAAGTTCAAGTGAACCACAAAGAATAATATAACCTGGTAAAATTAAAGCTAATGGACTTTGAACTAAAGCAGCATAACAAAAAGTATTTCCACCATTAATTGAACCAATTGCTCTGGCTATAAAACTTGCAATTATACTTGAACAAACTTCAAAAACTGATGAATATAATGTATTTTTTGGGCAGATAACAAATTGTAAAAAGGCAATAACGGCACCAATACCGAAACAAATTGGTAAATCAACCCAAGAACCACCAAAAGACCAAGGTGCAACAGCTAATGAAGCTAATGAATAAAATAAAATACACCACCACGCATTGAACTTGGATTTTCTATTCATGATCTCATCTAATAATTTATAACCTTCGATAGTACCTAAACGATCATGAACGACGTTCTTATAAATGTCATGAACTTCATCTAACTTGCCTAAATCTAAACCTTGAGCACAACGAACAAGTTTCATTTCAGATGTACGTGCATTCAAATCACCAAATGATACCAACATGCAACCTGGGAAGTAAATAAAGGAACCATCAATTTCTAAAACTTGTGATGTCATTGACATGTATTCTTCTAATCTATGTGTTGGAGCACCATACAACATAAATGCTTTACATAATGTTAAAATAAATCGTTGTCTTTCAAGGACATCAGTAATATGAACTGTAATACGGGCTGCACTTTCCTTTTTAATTCGTTTATTAAATTTTGCTCTTTTCTTAAGATTTTTATAACCTAATAATTCCCTTTTCTCTAGTGGTGTGTCTGCTGTAGCTGTTGGAGTTCTAAAATCTGGTAATTCAAAACTTACACCTGTTTTTCTCTTCGGATTTGATATATTACTTGCCACATTAGACATATTTGCAATATTCAGCTTTTTCATATCTGGTTTTGCTATAAAATCTTGGAATGAAGCTGCTCTTTTATGGAATTTGGAAAACTTATCAAATCTATCAAACTTTGATTCAGCATCTTCTGAAATATCTTTCATTTTCTCTCCAAGTTCAGGAAGTTCGGAATTCAGTGTAGCCGCTGAACTTGGGTGTAATGTACGCAAACCATCTCTTTTTATCTCAGCATCGAGGTTCATATTCAGATTATTATCTGTTTGTAAATCAGTAACATCTGAATCATAATTAACATCTGAATCATTATATAATGTTGAGCCTTCAAGTGAATTTGTAGATGAGATATTTGCCGGCATCAGATGAGTATTGTAAAGTTGTAAAAGAGCAGATTGAATACCTGTTTTATATTTTCTTGGTTTATCCATAATATTATCGGGAACATCAATACTAAATTTATCAAAATTTTGTAAATCATCAAATGGATCAACGGGTAAATGACAACGTTCAGGAACGTAAAATCCAGTACTTGAACCAACAGATGTTTGAGATTCGTTATTTGATGTATATGTTGCATTATTTCCTCCAGTAACATTAAAAGAATTGATTATTTTATTTGCACGATTTTTCGTTTTTTTTCTAAAATCATCAACTGGATTGGTGAACATATGACCAACTAAAGTTTGTGCTTCTCTTTCAATTTCATCATGAAAATCAGGTAATGGATTTTCAACATCATGAACTTGATCACCTCTTCTCGTAGTCGTATCTTGATTATGAGAAAGGTTTAAATTAGGCATTAAACCTCCCTGTCCTAGAAGGCCATCAAGATGGAAAATATTTTTCAGAAAATGTTCACTTTTACTGTTACTTGAACCAATATCAGAGACATCATTTTGACCAATCTTATTAACTATTTCTGTACCTTCATTTTTTTCAGATAAACTTGTACTATCTTCAATTTTTTCATTTGAATAATCATCCAATTGTTCATGAATTGAAATTGAATTATTTTTTCTCTTTCTTGATGAGCTCATACTGGGTGTTCTTATTGGCTCCATAGGACTTCCAATAGTTGGAGATTCTATTTTTTCATTATGCAGACTATTTTTTTCACCTGACCCACTTTTCATACTCTCTGAACCAATAGAAAATCCTCTTTTACGAAAGAATGATTTAAATATTCCTTTCTTTGATTTACTTGAAGTATCGGATTTGATAGATGCATTATCATTTAAGTTATCATTTTTATTGGAAACATATTCATGTGGTTGATTACCATAATCTTCTTCACCCTCAGTTGAAGTATCGTCGTCACTACTACTTAATCTACTTATTGGTCTTTTTTCAACCAACCCTCTTTTCTTTCTAATTTCTTGAAGTTTACTACCTTTTGCTAATTGAGAATCCTTTGAGAAATTTAAATCAAAATCTTGATCTATCACAGATTTTATAATTTTTTTCTCTTCAGTTGAAAGATTATCATCATCATCATCAAATACATTATTATTATTATGATCCTTTATTATATTATAATCACTGAAGACATTCAGTGTATTTGGATAATTGCCAAAATAATCATGTTCAACTGGAGATCTTGGTGGTGGGATATTATTTTTATTGACCCCAAAAGCAGGTAACATTGGAACATTTAAAGCATGTTCACTTTCATCATCTTCCACTATAATATGAGAATCAAGTGCTGGAGGTGTACCACCATTATATTTCAATGACTGTTTATTCTTATTCTTTAAATTTAATAGAAATTTTTTCTTGGCATTTTTAGTTTTAAATTTGGGTATATTTGAAGGTAATTTTTTATTATTAATTTGATCAGGTAAACTATGGAGTGATTCATTTGATCTATTTAATGACCAAAATGAATTATTAGTATTTGACATTAGATTACCAACAGAAGTAAAAGAATTATTTGAATAAATTGATTGCATATCAGATATATCATCATATGAAGATCCTATACCGGAACTACTTTGAGTCTTACGATGACCCAGCCTTTGATTAGTTTGTGCATTAACTGTAAGCTTATTCTTATTATTTGAACTCATATTAAACTATTATAGTAATCGACTCCTGTGTGTGTATATTATATGATTTGATTTCAAATGAAAAGAAGTTCTTTTATAAAATAAATAGTTTTGCCGGATACAAAGGAGAGATACCAAATGTGAATAAATTTCCTTGTAAAAAAAGTTGGTGAAAAAACTGTATTATATTATAAGGTATAATATACAGATATAGCTATATGGTGATGTGAATAACCTTCACTAATTAATTAAACAATAGATCAATGTATCAATATTAGGGCTCTCCTTAAAAAGTTGCAGTTCCCATGTATATATCTTACAAACTCCTTTCATCGATACTAATTCATGTAAGCAAAATCTAAGTTACAGTTGATATGAAAAAATTTCGTCATACTTACATAGTATAAGTTTAAGGGAAATTTATATATATGCGTTTTTCTAACTCAGTTAGGCAGTTACAGCCGCATCTGTAGCTCTTGGCCTTGGAAAGTGTTTTACTTACCTAGTTAAGCTTTATAATATGTTACTCTTCCAATGAAATTAGGTCGATGGAATACATTAGACCTAATGTCTATAACTATTTCAAAAGTTTAAAGAAGTACTGTACAATATAAAGAGAAGAATCACATAAAACACTGTAGAATGTAGTCTATCAATCACCAAAATATATGTATTAATTACGTCATAAGACGATTTTGGTTATTCTGAATATACACAATGTCGTATTGTACATTGATCAAGACAATGTTCAAACCATCTGATAGGGGGGGTTAAAGCTGTATTACAACTTAAACTTAATCAGTTGA
Organism: Pichia eremophila; assembly: GCA_030579415.1. NCBI lineage: Eukaryota > Fungi > Ascomycota > Pichiomycetes > Pichiales > Pichiaceae > Pichia > Pichia eremophila. Next base: position 43,428 of record JAKTQW010000221.1, on the reverse strand, counting down.
TTACGAATAACGAATAAGCTATTTTTATATTCGAAGATTGAATTTTTACATAACAAAAAACGTTTTGGAAATTCTATAAATTTATAGAAAAAGCACAAAGTAATTTATATAAAACTTAAATAGGTAGAATACTATGAAAACTAAATGATGAATAGATATGTGTTTGTGAATATAAATGAGTAAAAAATGCTTATAAGCCTTTAGAAATTTTTGACAAATAAAACACGAAATCATAAATATTAAAACTATTCAGGTTGCAATATAATTTGTACGTGAAATTCAATATGAAGAAAAAAAAATTGTTGTAACGCAAATAAGCAAACCGATGTACTTGTATAGGTAGAAAAGATTCAAATGTAACATAATACAAATTGAAAAATTCATTGAATGAATTTGAAAAAATCTGTAGTGTTTTTGTTTTATAATAGGAAGAAAAATTTTATTTGAAATGAAAATAATTGTAATAGATTGATGATGTATTATAATTGAATTAGATTGAATTGAATTGAAATGATTTTTTTAATCATCAAAACAAATATTTTTAAAAGTTTTTTCACCCTAAATTTGTCATCGAATGAAATTTCCAAAATTGAATTGAAATTTTTGAAAAATTGAAATTGAAACAAATACTTCTTCTAAGAAGTTCCAAAAAAGGTAAATTGAATAAAATTGAATAAAAAATTGTAATTGAGAAATAAGAAAGAAAGGTTGAATAAAAATGAAATATTGAACAAAAAGAATGAATTAAAAAAAAATATTTGGAATAAATCAACTAATAATTTAAATGAATGAGACGATTAATTGATTTATTATTTATTGAATTTTTTTTTAGTCAATCTCTTTACCACCATTGAGATGATGATGATGATGAATTGGAGTTGGTGTTTAATGATGAATTAAATTGACGTCCACTACCATAACCACCTGATGAATTACCACTACCAACACCACCTGATGAGTTACCATATGATGAATTACCATATGATGAATTACCGTATGCTGAATTACCACTACTCCTATAATTACCAGATCTTCTGATATCTCTTGAACCACCACTTCTACCTCTTGATGGACCACCTCTACCAAATTCTCTTGAAATTGAATTTAAGAATTGCGGAACTTCTTGATTTGCTTCTGTTAATAATTCAATTAAATCTTTACTGATATTCTTATTACCTCTGTTAAAGAAAGCAGTTGCAACACCTGTATTACCAGCTCTACCAGTTCTACCAATTCTATGAACATAATCATCAATATCACCTGGTAAATCAAAATTAATAACATGTGTAACATTTGGAATATCTAAACCTCTTGCAGCAACTGCAGTTGCAACTAAAATTGGTTCTCTACCAGATTTAAACATTTCTAATGCCTTCTCTCTTTCTCTTTGAGTTCTATCACCATGAATTGAATTTGCTGGGAAATTATTTGAATATAAATAATCACTTAAAATATCTGCCATTCTCTTAGTTTCAACGAAAACTAATGTTAAACCATTACCTGATTCTTCATCAGCTGCTAAAATATCCAGTAAAGTAGATTCTTTATCTTCATTTTCAACATAAATAATTTTTTGTGTAATATTTTCAGATGTTGAACCAACTTTACCAACTGATAAGAAAATATAACTATTTAAGAAATCTCTTGCTAAATGTTGAATTTCTTTTGGGAAAGTTGCAGAGAAAAGTAATGATTGTCTTTGATCAGCAGGTGGCATATCACATTGTTCAACAATATATCTAATTTGATTTTCAAAACCCATATCTAACATTCTATCAGCTTCATCTAAAACAAAATATTTAATATTTTTAAGAGAAATTTTACCTCTTTCTAATAAATCATTTAATCTACCAGGAGTTGCAACTAATAAATCACAACCTCTTGCTAAATTTCTAACTTGTGTAGTAAAATCTGCACCACCATAAACACAAGTTGCCTTAACCCATGATCTATAGATGAATTTTTTAGATTCATCATAAATTTGAGAAGCTAATTCTCTAGTTGGAGCTAAAACTAATGCAGTTGGATGTGCCTTATTTTTAGAGAATCTATTATCTTCAGTAACTTCAGATGGACCATTTTTAAACATTTCACTTAAAACTGGGAAAAGGAAACCACCAGTTTTACCGGAACCAGTTTGAGCACAAGCCATTAAATCTCTACCAGAACTAATAATTGGAATTGAATATTTTTGAACTGGAGTTGGTCTAGTGAATCTCGCTAATTTAATATTTTCTAATAAAATTGGATCAATTGGTGGAGAAGTAAATTCAGTAATTGCTTCAGGGACATCATCACCAGATGCATCAACTGGAATATCATCATAATTATCGAAATTAATACCAGAAGATTGGAATCTAGAATCACCTTCTTCACCATATAAAGTTTTCTCTAAAGTTGCATCTCTCTCAGCTGGAACATGTTTACCATCAATCCATCTACCTTGACCTCTTGGAGGTCTTGAAGAATTGCCACTGTTATTATTATTATTATTATTATTATTATTTCTACTACCATATGATGATCTACCGTAACCACCGCTACTGTAACCACCATCTCTTCTACCATAACCACCATAACCGCTGTTACTTCTTGATTCATAACCAGAAGATTCAGATGATAAAGGAGTTGAGCCAGGAACTGGTTTTACACCTTTTTTATGAGGAGGGACATATGATCTTGTCTGTGGTTTTGAATTTTCTTCACTCATATTATATAATTATATGTGTTTCCAATAGGAATCAAAATAGATTATAAATAAAGAAATAGGTAGTTAAATGGATTAGAAGTAAAAGTAAAAAAGATTACAATAGATCAAATATATCTATTGCAAATTGTAGAAACCGCCTCTATTCCACTAACAAAAGTGGCAATTTTCCTCACAAATGAAAAAATTTTCACTTCCACATTTCACTGAGAAAATTTTTTGAAAAAATATTGTGGATTTAGGAATTAATATATCACTAAGATAATAGAAGACGTGTACGTGTACGTGTACGTTATATCGGAATATCTTAGCTGGTTCTCGCAATTTTAGTTAGTGATGAATGGGATACTTAATTATCTTTCAACAATTTTCCATTATTTTAAATATATAATAAACAAAATACGAAATTTTATAAAATTTAGTAAACTCAATCATCTTAAACAATGAAAAGATATTGAAGAAAAAGATTTTTTTAATTGATTTCCTTATAATAAAGATATCAAATTTAGTTTTCTAAATCCTTCTTTAAAGTACCAAGGAAAGCATGCTTTTCAGCTGGAGTTTGGAATCTACCCTTACCGAAGTTTGAAGCGGTATCAATCCATTTTAATGAAACTTGTTCTAAAGCTCTTCTATCCTTTGGACCGTATAATGATTTTCTTAAAGTAATAACTCTCTTAACTGGACCTGGAATTGAACCCTTTAATAAGACGAAATCGTTGTTAACGGAACCATATTTAACGAAACCACCCATTGGGGTAATAGTTTTCTTAGTTCTATCAAAATCAGTTGCACCAGATGATTCATCACCTGCTTTACCAACTCTATAAACTTTATGGTTAATAGAAGTTCTGTGGTGGTAACCTCTTTGACCAGCTCTAGCAACTGACCAAGAGACATGAGATGGATGCCAAGCACCAATACATGCAACCTTTCTTGAACCTCTATGAGTCTTTCTTGGTAATTTCTTAGTACCCCATCTGTGAGTAACACCTTCAAAACCATGACCTTTAGTAACTGCAATAGCATCAATCATTTCATTTTGTTCGAAAACTGAATCAACTGAAACAGTTTTTTCAAAATGTTCCTTTGCCCATTGAACTTTATCAGAGACTGAACCACCATTTAATTGAATTTCAGCTAAATGTGCTTTCTTTTGAGATAATGGAGTTTTTCTAACTTGAGTATGAACTAAAACTCTAACAACTGAACAATATTTAGTAATTCTTGCTAATTCAGTATCAATTTCACCTGCTTTAGCGTATTTTTGAGAGTATTTTAAGAAAGCTCTCTTCTTAGATTTATACCAGTTCTTGTAGAATCTTCTCTTAACTTCTTCAGATAAATGTTCAGCCCAAACAGTAGTTAAAGATCTTAAACCTCTTGGAGTTTCAACATAACCGACAACACCGACAACAACTAATTCTGGAGTATCAACAACAGTTGCAGCTTCAACAACTTCTCTCTTATGCATCTTAGAACCTGGTCTATCTAAATCTCTAACAATGGTAGTCATACCTGCTTTATAACCTAAGAAAGCGGTTAAAGCAACTGGTTTAGATTTATCATCCTTTGGGAATGACTTACATCTACCTCTTTGCATAGCAGATCTCTTTCTTGGGAGGAAACCTAAGGAACCATGTCTTGGTTCTTCGTACTTTCTGTGAGACATATTGAAGTTACTAGTTAATTAACACTAAGTGTTGCACTGAAAGGATAAAGAAAATAAAAGGGGGGAATTGAAGACAAAGATGAAAAGAATAGAAAGAAAAAAGTTGATAAAACATTTTAGTAAAGTAAACTACACTATAATTAATTATTCTCACCATGCCATTCACTAACTGAAAAATTTTCGAGGGTTTCTCTTAGTGAAAAGTTTTTTCAAAAATTGTGGAAATTTTATTTGCGTCCTTTTTTGTCACTCCGGGTAACTTTGCTTTTCAAAGAAAAAGTAGGCTTAGCTTTTCTTTGCCCTTTTTCCATAATACTAATATTTAAATATATGGTATAATCACGTAACGGTTATATTTATCATTTAAATACAATTAAGTTTGGGTTACTCTATACTATACTATACTATATATATATATATATATATAATAGATATCTGTTTGAAATTTCATGGTAAACTGTTGTATAATTTCATCAGTTCTTGAATAAAGTCAAATTAAATTCACTTTCTTCAGAATATTCAAATTCCTAAAACATGCAAACTATTTTACACCGAGATTTCTCCATTTAGCAACCACGGACTCCTACGAAGAGCATCGGAAAGGCTCTCATAGTATAGGGTAAAATTTAAATTACGGTAATTTTCTCTCCTCCTGCCGAGATTTATTTTTGCTACCTCACTTTACATAAACAGTAAGAACCTTTATTTCTTTTTAGTAACTGATGTACTAGGTCTTTGTCAGTGTATGGCTTTCAACATAGTAACATTGATGCTATCTTCTTTTATTATATTTTTTTTTCTCTATTGATAAACTTTCAGAAAACATAACGATTGTTACATATATATAGTCGATGATTCCCATATTTATCAACGTAATAATAACAATAGTTTATAACGTGTAATATACAAAATTTTGTTCTATACTTTAAATTGTTTTTTTTCTATCCCTATGATGTCTCGGGAAATGATCTACCGTTATATATATATAATAATCACTTTATCATCGATGGAAAATAATTTTGTTATTGATTTAGCAAACCATGGAGATATATATTGTCTTTTTCTGTTTATCCTCAGCGGTTTACATTGTTAAATTATATATTGAATTTATATTGTATTTTATTGTTTCTATTAAGCACAAATTCTTTTTTAATTAACAAGCTTTATTGCTTAATATTCTATATACTCTTACCTACTCTCATTAAGATTCCTTTTAATCTACTAAATGTTTGTTATTACCTTCCAGATATATAACTAAATAATTTTCTTATCCTTTTCCTTTGAAAATATTATAGATTGTACAAATTATCGATTCAAACTCTGTACATGAAAACGTTCTTATAATGAGAAGTAATCATTACGGTTATCACTATAAGAAGGAACAAGAAACTTCTAATACAGATTTGGAATTGGAATACCAATTTCAAATTGAAACCTTAAATAATCATTCCAAAAGCCAAACTGAAATTAATTTACAAAATCATTTACCAATCCAGAATACTACACAAAATCAAAATTATATTCCTCCTTATATAAGTGATCCATTCTTTCACACTGATATATCAAACAAGTCAATTACTAGAGATCAACACTTAGATCAACCAAATCTTCATTTTTTCCAACCAAATAAATCACTGAATAATAACATACATCAATCATCTGAACCACACCTTTCCCAGCAGCAGCAGCATCTACAACAACGTCAGAATCAGGTACCGCTACCGCTACCGCCCCAACAACAGCCCACCATCCCCTCAAATTTATCCCATCCTTATTATAATCAACAAAATCACTATAATGTTGATGTTTTCTTCCCTTTTGTTAGTACTTCTGCAAATAATCATATAGATTCATCACAATCACAATCACGACATCATAATGAAAATCATCTTATCAATGAAAATTATATCAATGATTATCATCATAATCAATCAATAGGATTCAATCCCATCACACAATTTGATCAATCTTATATATCTAATACAAATTTTGCTTTCCAATCAAATTATGATTCTCAAAATTATTTTCAATATGAAGTACGTAACTTTACAGAATTAGATCCCAACAATCAACCAATTAATGGTGATGATAATAATAATAATAATAATATCATCTACGTGCCTGATTTTGGAATTCATGAATCAAATTTCCATTTACGTGTTTCAACTACTGATATAAAAGTCTTCACAACTTTTGCTGATAGAATGTGTATAAAATTATTCAAAAATCAAAAAAATATATTACTTTTAAATATTATTAGATCAATTTATTATAATAATCTACTGGATAAAATATTAAATTCAAAAGCAATTTCTAATAATGCATTATATTTTAAATCATTTGATTCAACCAGTACTAATACTGCTTTAAAACATTCAAAAGATTTATCTTTACCTTTACTAAATAATTACATTCTTGCAATACTGTTAAATAAACAATTGAGAAGGTACCTTAGAAAAAATTTGAAACCTAAAAAGGGTACAAATATTCGTAATGGTTATCCTGTTGCTATTCAAAATAGCAATCTTTATCAACAAGCATTACATGAAATAGCTGATTTTAAAATTGATTTCGTTTTGACTTTTACCTTACTTGTTAAAGAAGATGTTAATGGAATTACCTTATTTTATTTTGCCTTAAATGAATTACCAGATTCTTTAAAATATAGACCTGAATTTTTAATTCTTGGTGGTGTTTATAATTCTGTCAATCCGACAATGAATAATAAACAATTTTTATCTCATCTTTCAACATATGTGGATATTCTTCAAAAGAAAATTGTTTCAATGATTATAAATAAACATGAATATTCAATCAAAGTTAGATTATTATATTTTATGGTTGAAAATACAGTTGAATATGCACATTCAATTTTCCAAAAATTTAAACAATTTAATCCTGCAAAAAATTTATTAGTTGATAATACTGAAACAATCTTTAATAAAATATTCTTAAATGGTATTTTAGTTCCATTTAATAAAGTCCTTTCAAAATCATTTGATAGCAACTATTTTCAAGAAATTGCTCTTAATTTAGATATTATCGGTAATGATGTAGATTTACCATTTAGTTTATCGCTATTAATTTCTAGTAACGTTAATCAGTTACACATTTCTAATAATCAACTTCAATTGATTCAATCAATTTTTCCATTTATGTTAAAAATGTTTAAGAATCAAATGTTTACAACTAAAACACCTGTGTCAAATTTTAAACTTCAAAAGTTATTTACATTTCTTGAACTTTTGGTGGAATATAATTCTTACATCTCTTTATTTTTTTGTCAGTATGCAGATTTATTTGATATGGAAATGTTAGTTGATGGTATGAATAAATTAAATATTGATATAATGCATGTTATTAAGGATGAACAATTTATTGATGTTGTTGAACCTCTGAAAATGTCACTATTTTATTCAATTAATTTATTTTCTAAATGGGAGCAAAATGGGTGCTTGAATTTTTTATCATATGATAAATTTAGAAATTCAACTGATCAAGTGTCAGAAATACTCAATAGTAAAGAAGAAGTTTTCAATAATAATAACCATGATGGTGTTGATGAAATAGATACTATTCATGAAAGAATTAATCTAATCAATGTCATTAATTATCTTAAAATGTATAATTTAGGTTCATTAGATCATATAGATATGCAATTAAATGAAACTAGAAAAATTTCAATGGATGAATTAAATGTAAAATTATTTAAGAAAGTTAAAGATTTTATTGATAAAAATGCAATAACTGATTCTCATGAAATAACTATTGAAAATGTTAAAAGTTTCACAATACGTTCTACAACAATTACACCAAAAAGAGCTAATGGCATTACTAATTTTGTTAGAGTTAAATTCCCAACAGGTTGGAAATATGTTCATATTTATTCAATGCAAGTATTAAGGTACCAAACTTCAGCAATTGAAAAAATTCATCTACTTATTGAATTTAAAGAAAATAGATTAGATATCAAATTTAGGAAAAATAATAATAATAGACCATCATTTTCAATTGGTAGTTATATTTCATTGGAACATTCAAATCGTGAAACTAAATGTGTTTGGCTTGAAGATAATGAAATTGTTGGATTAAAAGTCTTACAAAATAGTCATTATATTATAGATTTATACCCAATTATAGAAAACACTTTTATCACATAATTTATTAATTTGCTATAAAATAAAAAATCCTGATACGAATATAGTATACTTATGGGTATTCCATTTGAAGTGGGATGGAATTAAAATAGGTACAACTGTTGTTCGTATATTTACACTTTTTTAACCTTATTGGATATATGTCTGTAGTATTATTATCAAGCAAAAGAACTACTAGTACTGGGACAAAACATTCCAATTGCTGGTTTATTTTTTATCTTTCTTTCTTTATTTGAAAGATGTATATTATATAAAAAAACGTTATTTATAAATTTATTTTCCAAAGTTCACTTATTATTAATTATTGTAATTTTATTAAGGGATATTTATTAAGGGAAAAGCAGTTAGAATAGCAAAAAAAGCTTATATACGGGCATGGGAAAAACTATTTTTGTTAAGATTAGGGAATACAATGTTCAATTCTGATAAATTGAGGATATGCCTCGCTACATGGAAATCTTGGATTAAAAAAAAAAAAAAAAAAAATGTTCGGTGGTCGGTGAATTGAATCATGGATACTAGTTAATACGGCATTAGTGATCGGAGCATGAGTTTGGAACACGGATATACCTTGTAGAAGGTAATGGAAGGTCTTGGAACTGTTGACGGAAAATCCCCCAAGACATAAAGCAATGGATTGCAAATTCCAGTCAAGGAGAGTGTGAGTACATGTTACTAATTTTAGTAAATGCCACAGGAATAGTTGAATCCAATTCCCTATCTAGGCATAATTACAATGGAGTCATACTGATGATGTGGAATTAACTAGAGCTGGGTAGTAGCTCGGAAAAACAGGGAAATGCTATTAAGGAAAGGAGACGACTGCCTGAACGCGTGCAATATATAAGTGTCCCGTGCCGCCATATAGTTGAACTATTTGTGAAGAGAGATGTGTGTATAATTTTTTATTTGGTTTTTACTTTAACAACGTGATCATCGATCAGTCAAACGAAAAAGGAAGGAAAACTAATTAACAAGTTAACCATCGTCTATTATATAATATAGCTGTCTCATTTTATATTCTTTTTATTTTATATTAATATAGCGACTAAAGATTATTTAATTAAAACTTGACAATTTTTTTGTTAAAAATTAGTATACAACACAAAAGCTTGTCGTGGGTGTTGTGTATTTGACTATAAGCCAGGTATTAAGTGTATTTTAACCTAGTTTTAGTTGCTTAATTGACATTAGCAGTTTTTTAGGGCAACTGCCTAAAGCTTTAAAGTTAAAACCTCCTTTTGAGAAGAGGTTTTAACTAAGTTTATTTAAAAAATGAAATTTGACTTAAAAAAATTAAAGAATTTAAGAATGTTAGAATTTAGTAAAATGTTAACTACTCAAAAATCACTTATCTGTGCATTTTAAACTACCCGGATAGCTTTAAAGACTTTCATAAAAGTTTGAAAAGTTTTAGAACACTGTATTTTAACAGCTTTCTGAAGTAATATATAATATACGTGTCAGGATTGACTACAGATCTTTTGCATGTAACTTATCAACTCTGTGATGCTGAAAACTTGAACGGTTTTGTAGTTCACTTAATTAGGAAAAGATATACCTCTTTTTACAGCTTAGACATCCAACTCCTAATCGTTATCTAACTCTAAATACATTCGAAATGAAAAGTGACATCACTTAAGTTACCGATTACAGTATTAAGCGCGCTTACTGAATTAGGCAATTTTACAGCGCGGTCCGCTCAATTCATTTTTTGATTAATGAGTCAAAAAAGAAAAGAATTGTCAACGAAAAATTTTCCAATAAAGACTGGGAAATTGAACTATAGAAGTATTGAAGTTCATCCTCTTGCTTAAATTAATCTATTAATTAATCAAACAAACAAACCTCACAATATGCTTGCATTTAATACCTTAAAGAAAAGTTTAACTAGTCAATTTAAGACTAACTTAACTAGATCTTTAGCAACTTCATCAACTACAACTTTAGATCCTGCAAAATTAATTATTAAAGATGGACCAGTTTTTAATGGTCTCTCATTTGGTTCACCAAATAGTGCATCTGGTGAAGCAGTTTTTACAACTTCATTAGTTGGTTATCCTGAATCAATGACTGATCCATCATATCGTGGACAAATTATTTGTTTCACTCAACCTTTAATTGGTAATTATGGTGTTCCATCTGGAAAGGCTCGTGATGATTTTACATTATTAAAATATTTTGAATCACCAAATATTCAATGTGTTGGTATTGTCGTTACTGATGTTGCATTAGAATATTCTCACTGGACAGCAGTTGAATCATTAAGTAATTGGTGTAAAAGAGAAAATGTTGCAGCAATTACAGGTGTTGATACAAGAGAATTAGTTTCATATTTAAGAGAACAAGGTTCAAGTTTAGCTAGATTAAGTATTGGTAATGATAAATCTGAAGAATTTTATGATCCAGGTTTAGTTAATATGGTTGCAAAAGTTACAACTAAGGAACCATTTCATATTCCAGTTAAAAATGCAAAACATCACGTTTTAGTTGTTGATTGTGGTGCAAAGGAAAATATTTTAAGATGTTTAGTTTCAAGAGGTGCAGAAATAACTGTTGTTCCATACAACTATCCAATTCAAAAAGTTGCAGATAAATTTGATGGTATTTTTATTTCTAATGGTCCAGGTGATCCAATTTATTGTGCAGAGACTGTTGAAAATTTGAAACAAGTTATTAAGGAACAACCAGATTTACCATTAATGGGTATTTGCATGGGTCATCAATTACTTTCACTTGCAGCAGGTGCAAAGACATTAAAACTAAAATACGGTAATAGAGCACATAATATCCCAACATTAGATTTAACAACAGGTAAATGTCATATTACATCACAAAATCATGGTTATGCAGTTGATGCAAGTACTTTACCATCAGATTATAGAGAATATTTCATTAATTTAAATGATTCATCAAATGAAGGTATGATACATAAAGAAAGACCAATTTTCTCAGTTCAATTCCATCCAGAAGCAAAGGGTGGTCCATTAGATTCATCTTTCTTATTTGATAAATATTTTCAACTTTTAGATCAATATAAAGTTGACGGTAAATATAAGAATTTAGGTGATCTTTCTTCTGAAAAACTTGCAGGTGCAAGAGTATGGTAGATTTTAATATATAATATAATATATATAAAACACTATTTGATTTTAAGATATAGATTTTTTTTTGTTGTTAACTAAAAAGTAATATTTTTCATATATATTCCATCCTTCTTGTTCTTTTCTACTCAACAATTACATTTGATTGATAACCATTAATCATTAAATCAACAAGAAGGAGTCCTCCACGTAGAAAACTGCCCAGTGAAAGTTACTTATCCCACGCAGCCACACTGTTACCGCCTATCAAATACCCCTTGAGCTCCCTACTTCCCGCTCGGTAATTTTCAAATGAGAAAAATCTTTCAAGAGAAGCTCTGATGGTGGTGCATCAGATGTCAAAAGTATATATTATTAGTGTTAAAGGAAAGGTTTTGTTTTATTGTGCATATCTCCACATCAACAACTAAGTACTGAATATAAAATGAGAGTGCTTTTAACTAATGACGATGGTGGTCCAAATGATCTTGCATCTCCATATATTAAGTATCTTGTAGCTGCAATTATCAAATATACTAATTGGGATTTGACAATTTGTGTTCCATTTTCACAAAAATCATGGATTGGTAAAGCTCATTTTGCAGGTAAAGATGTTACTGTTAAGTATATTTATACTTCCATTTCCAAACCAGAAGATAATTCATTTCATGGTCCATTCCCTAGACCACAAGAAAAATATATATCAAATCCAGATTTAAAGGAATGGTGTTTAGTTGATAATGGTACTCCTGCAACATGTACTGATATTGGTGTTAATCATATGTGTGGTGGACCTGATAATGTTGATCTTGTTATTAGTGGACCAAATGTTGGTCGTAATTCTACTGCTCTTTACGCGTTATCCTCAGGTACAGTTGGTGGTGCAATGGAAGGTTGTCATCAAGGTAAACGTTCAATTGCTCTTTCATATTCTTATGAGAGTGATCCAAATGTACCAGCTGAATGGTTAACAGAGGCAAGTTTAATAAGTATTAAGATTGTTCAAAAGTTATGGGATTCATGGAATGATAAGGATGATGTTCAAATTTATACAGTTAATGTTCCATTAAATGAAGATGTTAAATTAGGTAAAACTAAAATTTATCACGTTCCAATGATGGAAAATAAATGGGGTAAAAGTCTATTCTATAAGGAAGAATCAAAGAATTCAAGCTCTGAACATATTGATATTGTTGATGGTAGTGTCAGTGATGGTATTGTTTTCAAATGGAAACCCGATTTTGATATTGTTCATAAGACAGTCGATGCAAGTGTTGAATTAACAGATGGTAAAGTGATCGGTCAAGGTCATGCAAGTGTTACTGCACTGAGAGCTAATTTCAAACACATTGATAGGGAAAATCATTGTGGTGAGATGATTTTAAATCTGGAATCGTAAGTCAAATGTGTTTATACAACTGAGAATTTTTCTTTTGAAATATGCTGTGTTTAAGTTTTGTTTGTAAGTATATGTGATAATTAAATAATTTTATTTGATAGAAAACAAGTTTTGTATCGAGTTATTAGTTAGATTCTAATTATCATAATGCTTGAACCAAACGGTATCATCATTACTTTACATCATACTAACTTTTAAATTATAGCTCTGAAAATAATAATGGCGATAAAGATGATAGCAAATTAAGAATAGCGGTTACTTACCCTAAAGATTCATACATTTACGAGCCTTTGTCAAAATCAATTGGCAAGTTTTTTGCAAATACCACTATTGAAAGTAAAATCCCACCAAAGGGAGATTATCAAGTTTTTCATTATGGTGATTATGAGGAACTTGATCATGAAAGAATAATGGAAGACAAGAAGTATATTGTTAATTCATACATTTACAGAAAATCATTAATAAGAAAACATTATTTATCAAATACTATAGCCATGTATCAAGCAAAGCATCCAGAATCTATCTTGAAGACAGCATTTCCCGAAAGTTTCCAATTTGAATTAACATATGCAGAATTTCTGGATGATATCCTTGATGAAGTTTATGAATTACGTTGTGTTTTAATGGAAAATGAAGAAAAGATGGATAAAACTTTTATTTTAAAACCTAGTATGACAGATAAAGGTCAAGGTATACATCTTTTTAAGACAATTGATCAACTTCAAACAATTTTTGATTCTTTTGACGAGGATGATACTGATGATGAAGGTGATGATGAGAATACTGGAATGATAATTTCACAACTTAGACATTTTGTTGTTCAGGAATATATTTCAAAACCATTATTATTGCCTGATTATAACAACAGAAAATTCCACATTAGAACTTACGTTTTGGCAAGTGGTCAATTAAATGTTTATGTCTATGATAGAATGTTGATGCTTTTCAGTGCTGAAAAATACACAGATCCTAATACAACAAATGAAGTTAATGATGATGGTATTATGGAAATGACAGGTCATTTGACTAATACATGTTTACAAGATCAAACAGAAGAAAAAGTTGTCGAAGAGTTATCTAAATCATCGTTACCAGATACTACAAAGCAAAATATAATTCATCAAATTCATTTAATTGTTGCTGATTTATTTAAAGCTGCTGTTAATATTGATAGAATAAATTTTCAACCACTTCCAAATGCTTTTGAAGCTTATGGATTAGATTTCTTAGTTTCTAAAGATATAACTAGAGAAAAGGGTGTTAGTTTATTAGAGGTCAATGCATATCCAGATTTCCGTCAAACTGGTTCTGAACTCACAGGTTTGATTGAAGAATTCTTTGATGGTGTTATGAGCAAATCTGTTATCCCATTAACAGGTAGAGATATTCAAACAGCTGAAAATATGACCAAGGTTTTAGAAATGGATAACATTTAGTTGATATCTTAACAAAAATTAATCAGTGATATAATATATCAGTATACAAAAGTAAAATGAAAAAACACATGATAACTAAAAGACTATTGTACATATTGTATATATAATAATAAGATGAAAATTTTCATTCATCATCGTTAGATGTTGTTTGAGATTGTGCAATTTCATTTGCATTAATTTCTTTACACCATTCATACACATTTTTTCTATAATTATCTGCACGTAAAAATCCTAGTCGTATCTGTGATAATGCTCTGATAAATTCTTCATTTCTTTGTAATGCAATTTGCAGTAATTGTCTTGTTTCATCGATTTCCACTGGATCTATATCATCAAATTGAGGATTTGAAGTGTAAATTGAAGGTTGAAAAAAAGGATCATTTTTCATATTATTTCCATCAAATTTTACAGTTTTGCCACCATTTTTTTCGATTTTGTCCAAATCTAAATTGTGATCATATTCTGGTAATCCTAGATTATCAGCTGCAAGATGTTCTTCATCATCATGTAAAAATATATCCATAGTTTTATTTAATAAATTGACTAGTTGTTGTTCTCTCTCGATAATACTTATAGTTTCCAAAGATAAATTATCCAAATATTTGTCTTGATATATACGGTTGATTGATTTAATATTAACAACATCTGAAGGTTTAGTGATCGGTTTTAAAAGTTCATCAATTTTAATAGATTGTAAAATTTCATTGAATGTAGTTACGTATGGATCATCATAATCATTAGCCAATTTATCATCATGATGATAAGTTCCAGCTTCTTCATCATCGGAACCAAATTCTTCTTCTACCTGTCGTTTAATCATTTCCTCTGTATCTGCATTAATTTCCTTATTTACATAGACCAGTTTAGAATCATAAGTTGCAGTATCATTATCGTAAACTTCTACAGATGTAAGTTTATAATTAGATCTATTAGAATCTAACTTCAGTTTAGAGACACCATGAGATGTTGGATCAAGTTTTGAACCTCTATTAGAATATGGATTTGTCATTGTATTTAAAGTAATTGATGCCCCATATTGTTCATTGTCTTTATCCATATTCAATTTCATTTTGAATCTGAGGATATCCTCCTTTAAATGAGCCAATTCCTTTTCTGTGAAGGTCATTATCTGTGTTATAGTATAACTGCAAATGATCAAAATGAAGATCTATTCATTCAAGTAAAGAAACAAAATGATTAGATTAATGAAAAGAAATATTAACTGTTACTACAAATTATAATCATAAAAAATAATCACAACCACAGAGCATGGTATTAGGTAAACCAAATTGAAATTTCACTTTGGCTTAGGTACTTCGGGTCTTGAATTTACAGTCTTTTTATGGATTAGGCATTTCTTCCTCTTCTTTGGCAGTTTAAACAAGGTAAAAGAGTAGTGACAATGTCTGAAGTTCCCGGTGTTTATCAATTAAGTGATCCAAAGTCTTTTGCTTTTGAAACTGCAAGAGCAAGATGGCCGACTATCATTACACAAGCTAAAAAGACAGTTGAAACATACATTAATGCACATAGCAATAGTGATAAACTTGTTGAACAAGGTAAGGTAATTGTTGACGGAATTAAAACTATATTGGATGAATTTAATAATAACGGTATAGTTAGAAAGTTTACCGATGAAGAAATCAAATTGATTCCAAGTTTAGAATCTTACAACATTGAATTGGATACCTTAGAGAAGACACCAACATGGTTGAACGGTCCATGGTTATTAATTGAATGTTATCTATACCGTCTTCTTGATCTTATTGTTAAACAACAAAGTGAATGGAAAACTTATGATATTTTTGAAGTTTTGAAAAGAGATGCTTTCAAATCATCAGCTTTTGGAATCTACGAATTAGCTATCAGATACAAGACATTAAGTGAAGAATTAAAGAATTTAAAAGGTGATTTAGATATTGAAAAAGCTAAACTTCTATTCGAAGAATTCGTCGATATTTCATTATGGGGTAATGCAACTGATTTATCATTATTAGCTAATGCTACTTTGGAAGATATAAAATCAAGACAAGGTAAAGAAGCTAGAGCTAAATCATCAAAAAATATCATTGATAATGATTTACCTGAAGCTTGGGAAAGATTTTTATCAGTCTCTGCTGAAGAAAGAAGAATTGACTTTGTCTTAGATAATGCTGGGTTTGAATTTTACACTGACCTTGCATTTACATTATTCCTTTTAGACGCAAAACTTGTTAAAAATGTTACATTTCATTGTAAAACTAGACCTTGGATGGTTTCAGATACAATGATTAAAGATTATAAATTATTTATCGAAGATATGAATAACAAGGATTGGTTCCCAGATCATAGAGAAGATTTAGATTATTTCGTTAATTCAATTGAAAAATATCATCAAAATGGTCAGTTCAAGTTAGCTGATTCTGAATTTTGGACATGTGCATATGATTATACCAAGTTATCACCAGCTGATGATAAATTTGGTGGTGCTGAACTTTACAAATATTTCCAAGCTTCCACATTAGTTATCGTCAAGGGTGATTTAAACTATAGAAAATTAACAAGTGATAGAGAATGGCCAAAAACTACATCATTCAAAACTGCTCTTGGACCTCTTGCTCATTCAAATATTCACATTTTAGCACTTAGAACATGTAAGGCTGATGTATGTGTGGGGTTATCTCAAGGAGTAGAGGAAGAATTAATTGAAAACTGGAAAAAACTAGGCAATGAAGTTGGTGAACTTTGGTGTTCCTCTGGTAAATGGGCAGTTATCTCATATTCTTCTGGTAATTAAATGGATGTTTATAAATTATATTAGAATCTACATAAAACTATTTAGTGTTATTACCATTATTAGCATTATTGTTGTTAGTTACATTATGGTTACCAGTATTGTTACCATTATTATTCATTTGTGGCATTGACATAAATGGCATGAATGGCGGCATTCCCATATTAGGCATATTCCCCATTGGCATCATCGGCATATTCATTGGTGGCATACCCATCATTGGTGGAATTGGCATATTGACAGGGTTAACAACACCACCGACAGGGTTAATCTGTTGTCTCTTCACAGGATTCTTTTCACTTGATTTAGTCTCTGAGAGATTTGTTAAATATTCTTTGATTTTTTCTTGTAATTCAGTATCTGGTGCTAATGTATCCAAATATATTTCTTCTTTCTTACAATTTGGACATGTAAAATCAGAATCAATAAGTTTATCTTCAATAACTTTACGTGAATATATTTTCTTACAACATGGTGTTCGCACAGGATTCTTCCATAACTTACCAGTTTCTGTATCCTTTAATTCACCATCCTCTACATCTATTTCACCACTATTTATATCCATATTTTCAGCTTTTCTAGTGTTTTGAAATTGTTCCCAAGCTTTGGTATCTGCAACAGCAACAACATAATTACCAGCATCATTCACCATATATGCGGTTGTACCATTTGCTGAGGTTTCCATTCCATTTTCATCAGGTTTTGCGACTGTTTTCAACTGACTCTTTGGAATACCAGTAGTTTTCCTAACACGCACACCTTCCCAGTTAGGATCATTATTCTTTGGACAGTTTTTGATATTATGTTTACCCTTCTCACCACATTTATAACAGATATAATATTCAGGAACTGGTTCATTTAATGCCGGTTTGTAATTATCGATTCTAGTAGCTGTAGCCATAAAATCTTGAGTTTCTGACCATTGTGCATCTTGTTGACCGAAAACTTTATCAAGCATATCATCTTCAGTACCTTCTTTAGCTACAGATGCAATAATTGGTGCACTAGTAGGAGCACTTCTATTACCACCTTGTGCAACATGCAAACGTGGCTTACCAGCCATATATCTCTGTACATTACCTCTACCTTTTCTAGAGGACATAGTTCTTTTAACTAAAACTGTAGTGGAACGAGGAACAACTTCATTATCATCTTCCATCTCCTTATTATTTTCAGACATTGATACTGCTTGAATATCTTCTGTACTATATAAAATAACATCTATATCTGTTGAATGTATTAAATTGTTCACCATAATGATCTCTCTTTTAAGTTCAAAAACTGTTAAACCTGTTCCATCAAATTTAATTGTGGCAACATGATCTGGCTTTTGTGATACAAAACGGTAGTATATAACAGCCATATGTAGTATCTATCACTTGTGTGTAATATTGCTAAATGATCAGTCAAAAGAAGTTCTTTCTCTGAAATTGTAGTTTATGATATTGCATGTAGGCGAGAAGTTTGTGATACACACAACGTTTTCAGGCATTTCAACTTCAGAGGTCTTCTCCCTTCTTTAGTCAGCAACAACTACAGGATGAACGGTCCATCATATTACGAATTCTATAGGAGAAGCACGTAAGTACAATTTATTTAAGTGATTATTTATAAATTAAGTTCCAAAATACTAACTTATTTTTGCCCAATTCGGGGTTTTACGTTTTATACAGGATTGGTGCTACTTTAGCAGATGCTTTAGATACATTAATTGTCGATCAAAGAATACAACCACAATTAGCTATGAAGATCTTAGCTAATTTTGATAGGGTAACATCAGAAAAACTTAAAAGTGATGTAAATACAAAGATGTCATTCAAGGGTCATTTAAGTACATATAGATTTTGTGATGATGTGTGGACTTTTGTGATTAAAGATGTTGTTATGAAATTAGATGACGGCGAATCCTTGGATGTTGGAAAGTTTAAAATTGTTGCTTGTAACAGTAAGAAATCAGGTGAAATATAAAAAAAAATATTATTTCAAAATCAAATTTATGTATCATTTGCACAGTAATAACCATTTTTTCGTTTTTATTCGTTATACAATTATAAACAGTCTATTTCTAACTACAATTCATCTCTTTCAAGTAAAGATGAAAAACTTGGATTGAGTAAAGTATTAGATGCATCAACATAAATTTCTTCTGGGTTTTCTTGAGTAACAGTTTCTGTTATTTGGATTGTAGCTGTAGAGATAATTTCTTCATCAACAATTGTATCATCCTTAGTCATTGCTTTAAGTTGCTCTTCTACCATTGATGCCTCAGCATTCTTACCACTTGAAGGATCATCAAATGTTTCAACAACAGGCTCAATTTGAATTGATAAGTTAGGTTCTTCATTATTCAATTGTTCTTCAACATGTGATGCTTGAGCAGCTTCAGCTTCTGATGGATCATCAAAGGTTTCAAGATTAGGTTCAATTTGGATATAAACATCTTCAGCATCAGTTTCATTTAAATTATTAAGAATTTCATCAACTACATAATCATTTTCAGCTTTCTCTCCAGCTAAAACATCATCAAAAACTTCAATAATTGGTTCAATTTGAATTTCAACAGTAGATGGGTTAGTAATTTCTTCTAGAATTTTATCTTCTTGTTCTTTTATACCTTCAATTGGATCTTCATAAATTACTTTCTCAGGTTCAATTTGAATATTAATTTTAGAAGTAACTGAAGAGGAGATAAATGATGATGGGGATGGTGAAGGTGTTGTCTCAACAGTAACTTGAACTTCCTTGTATAAAGTTTGAACATAAATAGATGTAGAAACACTGACTGAAGTACTGACACTTAGAACAGTCGATACCGCCAGGGATGTAGATGTACTTGTTTTAATTGATGTCAGCAATTCAATAGAAGTTAGCACCTCAGTTAAAACCTCAGTTGATATCTCAGTGGATATTTCAGTTGAAATTGCTGTTGAAATTGCTGTTTTAGTAGCAATAACTGTTGATGTAACCTCCTTAGTAATTTCCTTGGTAATCTTTTCAATTAAAGTTGTAGTAGGAATAGTGTATTGAAAGCTTGTGAACTTCTCCAATTTTAATTCAGAAGTTGTTGGGATTTCAGATGAAGAGGAAGAAATCGTTAATCCTGAAAGTTCAGATTGGTCACCTGAAGTGAATGATCGAGTCTCATTTTCAGCTGGAGTTGAAGTTGGGATTTCAGACTCAGCCATAGTTTTAGTTGGAGTTGCACTTTCAGCAGTTTTCTGTTCAGATTCAATTGTAGTTTCAGTCTTGACATCAGTATGAGTTGCAGTTGCTTCAGTTTCGGTTTCGGTTTCCATTTCATGCTTGGTTTCTGGTTCAGTGGTTGACAAATCGCTTAAAGGCAACAAGGTCGAATCAATATCTTCAACAGATGTTGCCTCTTTAACTAAAAAAGAATCTGTAGACTGAGTTGTTTCTGTATTTGTAGTTTCACTAATAATGTCATCATTTACTGTCAAGCTAGCAATGTCATCACTTGATGAAAAAGAAGAAATTGATGTTGTTACAGCAGCTAATGATGGTAAAGGTTCCTCTAAAGAATATGTAACATATTTAGATAACACGGCAGATGGATCAGATGTAATTTCAGTAAAAACAGGTTCAACTGAAGGTATATGTTTGAGTTCTGTGGATGATTCAAACGAAGAAACTGGTTCAACAGTAAAGTAACTTGAAGAATCTTGTGGTTTATATGATTCATAAAATGCTAATGCTTTGTCTAATGCAACATTCAAGTAACCATTTGAATATAAGTATTGAGTACCAATCGAAAGAGCTAAAATAAAGAAAATTGAAATAATGTAGTTAAGCATTGTTCTTAAAATTGAATTGGAAGCTGCAAATTTGTCTGGAATTTCAACAACATTAACAGTATTAGCAGCGGAAGTTGATGCAAGATATTTACCATTTTCTGAGAATACTGCCTTTGTAATGGCAAATTCGTGGACCTTATTTAGTACTTTAACAACTTTAAGATCTGATGTTCTAACTAAGATCAAAGAATAACTTGAAGTAGCTAAAACTGTCAAATTATTATTGACATTAACATCCATAGAGGTTATACCTTTCATGTTTTTGTATACGACCTTTTGTTGGATGATTTTAGAGGATGATATTGAGAATTTTGCAATAAATGCACCATTATCTTTAGAACCTGAAATTATAACTTCATTGTTATCTAAGAATCTAACTTTTGACATCAAAAAATTCAACTTTGTTTTAAAAACGGAACGACCAGTAATCAAAGATATAACTTCAAAATCATTAGATGTAATATAACACATTAATTTACCATCTAATGAAATTGTAACATCTTTAACATCACCTTCAGTGACAATCTTAAACTTTTCTTCCAGATCACCGCTTGTCTCAACGATATATACAGATGATGGAGTATCACTCATAACGATGACACCAATTGATCCATCATGTGATAATGATGTAATCTTTTGATAGATTGTTGAACTTGTATTTGGATGAATCTGACAACTTTCAACAAATTTCAAATGATCATTTTCAAATTTAAATTTACGTAAATGTTTATTAACACCTTTTGACATTAATAATGGACTTTCATTAATACCAACTAAAATTGTTCCATTACCGACATCTAAAGACATTACACAGTCTTCATTATCAGCTAATGTAAGTTCACGATATCTTTTGATTGGCTTTTTTCTGTTTTCAGGTTGTACTAAGATTGCAGTCATTTTGTTAGGTATACCATTATTACCATCACCTCCACCACCAGCAACAATCAATGTATTATCATTTGCAAATGCAGCACCATATAATGGATAGCCAACGTTCAATGGATACGATTGCAGCTTCATGTAGTTGTTTTGCTGAAAGAAAAAGAGCGTGCAACAAGGGGCTGAAGGGTTGAACGTGTTTTAATCTCACATCATGAAATTCACTGTCGTCAAAGTTTCAACGAGTTTCAGTTCTTTGCTCTTTTATTCTTATTTCTACTGTGTTGTTGTGGGTTATAAACGTATATGTATATATATATAATAAATAAAGTTTAGGATAATTTTGATTCACTCTTCATCAGATAACACATATTCTTCGAAATCCAGTTTGGCCCCATTATGAAATTTAAATTTACCAATATGATCAAGGATATTGTCACCATTATCAATGTGTGATTGCGCAGGTTGATCCGATTCTTCATCATGTAGTTCTTTATCATTGTCATCTTTGTCATTATTATCATCTTCAGCTTCCTCATCTTCTCCTCCTGCTTTGTATACCTGTTCTTTTAGCAAATTCTCGTCTTCTTCTGATATATCAGACACAAATTCATCATCTGCAAGTACAAAAGAATAATCATCACCATTTGATGAAACTGAATACAAGATCCACGGAAATGACTGAAATTTCAGCTGTTCTTCTGTAATTTTCAAGAAATCAACTTTCAACCCACTATAAAGCATATTTTTCAATTCAAATTCAACAGTAAGCACATTATCATTATCCTTATTGAAAAGTTTCTTCTTTTCCGTGAAATATTTATCGATTGATAGTTTGCCGGAATTAAGTTTTAGCAATTCTGAACTTAATTCAAAGTAAAATAAATCATTCTTTTGTTGTTTACCTCTATTAAAGTTGTCCATATGTGTAGCATATAATTGCTTTTCAGTAATGAGATCAAATTCGGCAAGCATTTCACCCTTCATTGAACCTTGCAGTTTTTCAATTTTCCAAATTATTGATTCATCTTCTAAGCTATGTATAACAATTCCTAATTTGGTTTTGAATCTTAAGGAATTATTGAAGTTGATAAATAATGATGGATGTTTAACAATTAATGGAATTCTAATCTTAATATCAGTCATTGAAAATTTACGTTTGAATGTAGTAACTAACTCTAATTTGATTCTTAACTTATACGTGTCATTTCTTTTAAACAATCGATAAAGAGGTTTTACTAATATTAGTGGTTGTAAAACATTTGTATTCAATATTTGATAGTTTAATAATTTGAATTCACCATCTGGGGGTATAAATTGAATAGTATTATCTGATAAATTATTTAAATCAACACATTGATGATATTGAATATTATTGAAAATTGAATTTGTAGCATCAACAGTTTCATTTAAACCTAATTTTAAATTTGGCATTCCTGATAAATAACTTTTACAATTAATTTCACCTAAAATTTGATTAACGACAACTTTATGTATTTTATGATTAAATTTAAATTTTAAATTTTCAGTAAAATTAACAAATATTTCATTTTTATTGTAGAAAATACCCTTTGGCCTCCAAGATATTTTGTTAACAGCTGAACGTGAAATCGATGAATTAATTTCAGTTTCAACTTGTTTCTCTACCATATTAATTTCATCATTTACATGAGATTCATCATAATAATCTTCAGGTTTAATCATTAATTTGATATAATCTTTTAAAACGGAGAATTCAGTTAATTGAGGAATTCCAAAATCCATACATTCATCAAATAGTTCATATATTAAAATGTAATTATCACGTACAAGATCTGCTATTATATCATTTGCAGATGATTTCAATAATTTATAATGTTTGAAATAACTTAGAATTAATTCTGAAAGTTTATCTAAAAATGCTATATGTGTGAGTACATCTAAATCATTGAAAATTGGTATTAATAGGATGATTTCCTTCTTTAAAAGGTAAACGAAATGAATGTTCTGATACGATATCACTGGTTGTCTAAGTGGATATGAAGCTTTGTACGCGGCTCGGAAACAGTTAAGTATGTGAAGAGAGTCAAGATCATGCCTATATTGTCTCTGAACTATAAGATTGAGGTCTCTGTCCAGGATGTAGATTGCACTGGACATGGTTTTTTTGGTGAAATAACCAATGTTAAAAGACATAAAAGATATATGTATAAAAGGTTTGGACAAGATTGATAAAAGTTGTAGTGAAGAGCGATCTCTGATGTATCAATTATTATTAAATTATACTATGAAATCGAATCGTTTATTTACACTTCTTCCTTAATTGGATGAATATATGACGAAGATAGTTAAATTGAGTAGTATAGAACTTCAGAATGCTTTGAAAGCACTTCCACAATGGAAAAGTGTTACTAGAGATGGTCAAATGGATCATATTCGACGTAAATATCAATTTAAGACATTTGAAACTTCTTGGGCATTCTTAACGAGAGTTGCAATGAAAGCTCACCGTATGGGTCATCATCCTACCATAATAAACAATTACAATATAGTAGAACTTGAATTAACAACACACGATGTTGGAGGTATTAGTGAACTTGATGTTAAAATGGCCAAATCATTAGATAAAGCTGCATTAGAAATGTCATGAATTTACACATTTATATACTGTTATATATATAGTCTTATACAACACCTTTCAGTTTCTTTTCAAACTTTTCAAATTCTGCTACTGCAATTTCCTCTTCAGGATCAAGGACTGCCTTAACAGCTTCAACTTCAGGAACGTAATGTTTTAACATACCTTCAATACCACCTTTTAAAGTATCTTCACTAAGTGAACAAGATTTACATGCACCACGAAGTTTTATATAGACAGTACCAGTTGATTCATCGAATGATCTGAAATGAATATCCCCACCATCATCTTGTAATGCAGGTCTAATTCTTGTATTAATAAGTTCTTTGATTTCAAAGACTATATCATCATCATTTTCATCCAGAGCATCTAAATCTCGTTGATGTTGTTCCATGAAATCTTTATTGAAGAATGGTTTTTTTTGTTTAGTAAAGGATTCAATAGATTCTGTAATTTTCGGAGTAAGATTTTTCCAATCAAGTTCTGGATTATTTGATAAACTTTTATCAACTTTATTAACAGTAATAAAATCGGAACCAATCATAACCGATCGTACCCCATTAATCTTGAATAGTTGTGTTGCAAGTGGCGATTTTTCATTTGCTTCAGCTAATGATTCAATATCAATAGCTTGTGATAAACCCTCTGGAAGAAATTTAGTGTCATTAGAGATAAATTTTAAAGCATTTTCTGATGGAGTAGTTGTTGTAGATAAATGAATTGCCCTACGTCCACTCAATAGGGTTCTTCTGATAATAGATTGCATCTCTCAGGTATTTATAGAGTTAAAGATGAGGAAAGAAAGAAGTAACAGTAATTCTACAAAAAAGATTACTATTCCAATGACTGAATTACTAATGCTTATATAACAAGAAATCGGTTGGTTAAGAAATCTTATAATGCGACATCGGTTAAGGTCTTTCTTTATAAATATATGCACACTCTATATTTACCTAGGTTTCTATATAATCTCTGATACTGCATCTAATGATCCAATCACTGCATCTGGGACACCAACACCGGGTGCAAAGACTGTACCTCCAAGTGAGAGACGATCTTTGTAAATATTAGATGTTTCCTTCAATACTTGTTCTCTTCTCTCTTGAAATTTTGTATCGTATAAAGGGATTGCATCTTGATGTGTGGTACATTCAATTGCAACCTCTGACATATCAACATCAATACCTAATATACCATTAAGTGTATCCTTAATAGCACTAGTAACAGCAGCGGGTGTGGATGGTTTCCCATTACGTGGAACTTGAAACATAAATGTCATCTTTGTACATTCTTCACTTATAACTTTACCCTCTCTTGATGATATACTCCTGGATAATTCATCAATAACTTCCTTTGTTGGTTGTGCATTGTTTTTACTTTTCAAAGCAGATGGAATCTCTCCATTGAAAAATAAGGGAACACTATACTCTTCAACATCAGAATCAAATATGACACCAATTAATGGTGTTTCTTTATATAAACACGCCTTTGGTACTAAAAATCCAAATCCAATAGCTTCCTTCTTAACAACCTTTTTAATAAGAATATTAGCAACTGTAATACTTGTATATGGGAATTGTGATAATATATTACCAACTTTATTATCTACCATATTGGAAAGTTGTAATGTTGGAATTGTACTTCTAATATGATCATATTTAATAGATTCTCCACCCTTAACATTAACAGAACCATCCAAACCTATTTCATTAATATCACAACCAGTTTGAACTTTTACATTAGAAGGTAATGTATCCCTTAAAGCATCAGTTACACCACTTAACCCACTTTGAAATGTTAACATTGGGAATTTTTTCAATAATTTTGATAATGATTCCATATCTAATTTACTACCACCAAATAATTTCAAATATTTATTAACAGTTGGATCAATTATCTCTACCGGCTTTTCACGTTTAATCATACCTTTAACAATTGAACCATATTTCCTCTCAATATCGACTAATGATGGGAAAACACAATTAATACTTAAATCATTTATATCAGCTGCATAGATACCATACATTAATCCACTTATACTCTCATTTGCCATATCCTTACCAAAATGTCTCTCAAAAAATCTACCAACTGTCATTTTATTTAAATCTTCACCATCTTGTTTAAACATAAGATCTCTAATCATTCCCTTTATAATATGCATACCAGGTTCAGTTGCAATAAAATTCATTGATTGTGAAAACCCATTACTTATAGTACCATTACCTCCACCTGGGACTGGAACCAATTTCCCAGTTATTCTAGAACTACTCTCAGAATATTTATCCTTACCAAGTAGATATTTCTTATTACCAGGACTTGCAATGGGAACACCACGTAATTCATGTAATTTACCCATTCTGTGTAATAAATCCGTTATAATTAAAGTACCAGGTGAAACTCCACGTAAAGTTCTTGGACCTTTCTCCATTCTTAAAGTTCTATCCAAGTCATTGTTTAATTTAAGTTTATTAATTGTTGCAGATGTAGCTCTCTGTGTATTAATCCATCCACCAATACGATTGTTCTTTTCCAAGATAGTTATATTCAAATCCGGTCTAAGAGTACCTAGAAAATGTGCATATGATAAACCTGACAGTCCTGCACCCAAAACAGCCACTTTCCCATTCTTTGGCAATACCATTGTATATCTTTATATCTATTATTACACCTATCTTACCCTTATAAAGCAAAGAAGAGACAGTAATTGAAGATCAACCGGAGTAAGTATGGCATTAGTAAATAAAATTTCACTTGTCACCCCATTAAATGACATCTCGCTCTACTCCTATTCGTTATAATATTATTATTATAGAGTTACTTCTAATTTATACGAAAAGTTATACAATATATCTAATCATTTAATATAATAATCTAATGTCTAATTATATTATCTAGTTTCTCATGTCGAGATATTCACATTCAAGTTCTTTACCTGTAATGACAACATCTCCATCAATATTATGACGTAAAATCCATTGATCATCAACTTTCATTGTCTTTATAATATTTAACATAATCAAATAATTGTTACGTAAAATTTTATCTCTATCTGAACTTTCACCAGCTTTCACTTGATTGTTAAAACGATATAATGATTCAACAGCTGCACGGAAATCACCTTCTTTAATACATAATGAGTAACAGGTACGATAATATTTTAATGCATTTTTAATATCACCTCTTGATTGCATAGTCTTCTCACCAAGATCATAAATTAATTCATAAACTGTATCAAAATCTTCTGCATAATTAAATCTAACAATATCGGTTAATTTATTAATTTGGAAAAGTTTATAAATGAATGAACGTAATGCATTTAATCTCTCTTGATGGACCATTTGTTTAATTGCTGTAAAACTAATATCAAATTCATTTAATTGTAACGATAAATTAAATATCTTATAATAAATTAATTCCTCTAAATCTGAATCAACTTTATTCTCCTTAATGATGTTTTTGGATGACTCTAGTGCCAATTTTAATGCATCTGCAAGCTTATCTCTTTTCTCAAATAAATGACTTAAATTGATAAAATATGCACTTTTAGAACTTACAAATATAGCTTCAAGTTCCATCTTTAATTCAAGATTTAATATAATTTCCAAATATTTATTAAATATACCATTATGTGTATTATATGATGTAATTGCATCAACTGCAAGTGTAAAAATTTCTCTAGCTTTACCCGGTTTATTCTCATAATCATCAAGAGTAACTAATCCTCTTAAGGCAGTTGAAAATTCACTATCTGGTAAATATTTGAAAAAATCCTTTTCAATACTTAAATATTTTTTATCAATTAATTCAGATATCACAAAATAAATAAATTTCTCATTTGATAATTGTTCATTTAATACAGTAATAATCATATTGATGGTATTATTTTTAATAAAAATTCTTCCATTATTGTTCAAATTTATATATTTCATTAGTAAATTTTCAGTTTTTAAAAAATTAACATTTTCAATTAAATCAATAGTTTTCAAATTTTTTAAATTAGTTGTAAAAATATTTTCAATTGACTTATTATAATCAACAGTTAGTAATATAAGTAATAAACCTGTAATTATAGTTTTAGCTGATTTTGCATTTAATAAAATTGATTTTTTAATTAATTTTTCACTTAATAAACTCATATCACTACTATTATTTAAATGATATTCATTAAATTCGGTATTAAACAACATTGTTAAAAAATTTAATACATCACTAATATCATCAATACTACCCAGAGTTTGTAAAATATGTGTAACTTTTTTATTATTTGTAGTTTTAAAGATAAACTTTTCAAAAATTTCATTCATTAATTTATCATGAGGTTTCCTTGAACTAATCATATGATTTTTAATTTTATAAATCAATTCACCTTCAAATGATGTTAAATAATCTAATGATAAATCAACAAGTTTAGTTAATGAATCAATATTAACTTGATCTTTATATGGGAAATCGACAATTGATGAATATTTACCATTTCTATTAAATAATAAGATTTCAAATGGTGTAGAATTTCTAATTATTGAAAAAGTTGAACTACCCTTAATACATACTAAAAATGGATCTAAATGATTTGATGAATTATCGAATAGAATTGATTGTGTTTTATAGAATAGCTTTTCTTTAATATCTTGACAAACACTAACAAAATTTAACCAATTTTTTCTTAAACTATAACCATCATTTATTATTGATTCATTTGTAACAAATCTTAATATTATATCATCAATTGTATCAACATCATTATCTATTTCAATATTATATATTTTAAGTGCCATCTGTAAAATATCATTATTATATTCACTCATAATAAACTCAATTGAATTTAAATTTAATTCTTTATCATTTTCTGTGAAATTGATTAAATCCATAAATTCTTTAGCAATTATCTTTTGTTCATCATCTAAACCAATATAATCAAACCATTGAACATTATTATTAATATCATCATTTTTAACAATACATTGTTTAATAAATGAAGTATTTGAATAACTCCAACAGATAGCATATTTAGTAAATTCATTATTTGTTGTAACATCATAATTAAGTGGTATCCATTGTTCATTCTGTGTAGGGTGAGTAATTTTTGATGACAAATCTAATTCAATGTCATTTCTTTCAGTTATTGATAAATCAAATGAAAATATATAAGTTTGATCTAATTTTAATAATAATGATAATAAATTATTTGAATTTGAATTTGCAATATATTTTAAATAACCATTACATGAAGTTGGTGATAGGACAGAATGATGTAATATATCAGGTATATAACTATTAAGATCATATTGTTTAATAATTTGAGATGATGATAATGAATAGAAAGATAATTTTTTATTGAATGAAATAGTGACGAATATATCATTTGATAATTTGAGCATATCAAAAATTGAATCAACTGTAACTGTTTGATTTAAAAATTTCAATTCTTGAACTTGTTCTGAAGTACGGAAGAATTTTGTTTTCAAATTTGATAAATATGAAACTGAAGTAAATGGAGTAACATCAAATGGGGAAGAAACATTTAATCTTGATAATAATAATAAACCTCCATCAGTAGTTGAAACAATTGATTTATATTCATTAATGGTTAAAATTGATAAAACTGATCTTTGATCAAATGAATATGGCATTGAAATAGTACACCAATCATAGAAATTCTCAAAATTTAAATCAATCAGATTTTCAAATATGGAATAATCTAATCTTAAAGAAACGACAATACCTAGTTGTAATATTAAATCAATAACAATAGTTTTTTCATCTAATTCCATAATAGTAAAACATTCATGTAAACAGTCAGCAGGTAATCTAAAAGAATATGAAATTAGTTCATTACCAATAACATTATTAAATTGTATTGGTTTGATTGTTAAAATTGATGAATTAGTGTTATTATTATTAGTATTATTATTGTTATTATTATTATTATTATTATTACCATTACTGTTATCATAACCAGATAATTCAAAACTAAACATTGATATACCTAAATCATTAACCTTGTTTAATCTATGTAACTTAGCAAATGATGTCTTTGGAATGGATTTATTATATTTGTTAATTTTATTATTATTATTTGAATCAAATGGTAACATATCATCAAATGATAAACGAGCCCCTTTCAAAGCTTTCCCAAGATTAGAAGGCAATAAAACACATTTCACATTGTCCAACTTCCCATCGATGGGTACTTCAGTGCATATATAGGGAGATCCGGCCATTACTCTTTGAATATTGTCAAATTCTATACAATATATATAGTTGTCACTCTGATTGAGAAACCCTCTGTTTTTCATTGAGGAAGTTATTTCATAGTGGAAAAAGGCGAGGAAATTGAAAATTTTTTATTTTCGTAGTATAAAAGAAGCGGATTTCCCACTTTTCAAACATTTCTAGTCCTGGCTCAGCTTTTCTTTTAGTTTGATTTTTATTAAACAAGACACTGTTGGCTGTCCAGTTGGTCAGTAACTTTGTGTTGAGTGACTAGTTACCATTATAGACTTCTTATTTGTGTGTTTTTTGGATACAGATGATGATCACAACCGTAAATATTCAAACTAGAGTTTATGATTAACCCATGATCTTAGAATGTTGGCTGAAAATTTTATCCAAACTCCACAATTTTTTTTATCAGTATTGATTGACTTATTAAGATTATACAAGAAGAGTCTTGTTTGATTCTTATAAGAGTTTGTTGATTTTTTATGTTTTTCGTACTTTTACATTATTTTTTTTTTACTTTTTTTTGTTCATAAATGATATTAATTATTAACTAAGCATGATGACTAAACAAAATATACAAATGGAATTACCGGCTGATATATTTATATAAATGCTGAGAAATTTTGGCTGCTTACTGAACACTTAGTTAATAATAATTATTCATTTCAATGGGGGAGCGGGAAAAAGAAGCCACAGAGGGGGAGAGATAATGTTTTGGAATAAGGTCTTGGAAAGGGTTCTGATTACCGTTTTTCATATACTTCATTTATGATTTTAATTATTGATTATTGATAATTTTACATGAGGAATTATAGCACTGGGCACTGATAGTACATGAAAGTGACAACGCTTTAATGATGGGCCTCAGAAACCCATCTTAACTGATTATAAATTTATCATTAACAATTATTTTCTTTTTTAAAATACTATTTCTTACTCTCTATTGAATTTTTCTATTTATTTTTTATTGTTTGTTATTCTCAATTGATGATTTCTTTAGATGACGAGTCAGATGTGTTGCACAATGCTGATAACCTTTTTTTATACCATTCATGCATTTCTGATGAGAATAATTAAAATAATATTATTACATTATTATACTATACAAAAAAGGGTACTAAAGATAAAATACTAACTATTTCAGGTGAAATTATTCATTTTATACAATAACTTTATTGAATTAAATTACCAACAAACAATTCAAAATGGTTTTCTATAATGTTTTTCCCATATGATGAATTTGAAAATAAAAAGACAAGCATATGTCTGAAATTTCTTTAAAGAAGACACGTTTTTTCGAGTCTGATGGTGATTCTTTATTTTTTTTTAAGTTCTTTTTCTTTTTCTTTTATTATTATAATTATTATTTGTTATATGATGATTTGCACAATCACGACGGTCAACTGCAATCTCACTTTTGTTAAGAGAGATTTTTGATGATAAACCGGCTTTGACGAGCCGTGCTGCTGAAACTACGAATAATAATTATAATGTTTCATCTTACTTTATTATTGCATTTTGTTTTTTTTTTGTTTTCAGGTGAAAAAATGAATTAAATGTAACACATGTAGTTTATTACTCTATTATTTGTTATTAAATGTGATGATACTTATACCTAGTTTTGGAGCACTTTGTGTGATGATAAGCCAAAACTAAATTTGATTTGCATGTCAGTCTGATTTAATATAATTATAAAATTGTAAATTTTTTCTGATCTTATTCTATTTATTACTATACATTTGGTAAATTAATATTATAATTACTTTCAAGTATACTATAATATTTGTAAAAAGTATCATTCTTTGTTGTTGCAACAGTTCTAAATCTAAAAATTAAATTTTCAATTTTATTTAATATCTCTTTATCAATTAGGAAATTTTTCAAAACTGATTTATCAAAATTTGATGAGTTTGTAATTAAATTATTACTATTTAAGAAATTTTCCTTTAAATAATTTAATATTGTTAATGAAGATATTAGGACATTAGTTGCAAAGAAAACTGTTAAATGAATTTGATCACTTAAGAAAGCAAAATATGAATCATCATCAACTGTATTAATTAAATTAATAATTGATAAACTATGAGTTTTTAAATTATCTAAATCATTTAAATTTAAAGTATTTAAGATTTCAATATCAAATTTATTATTTTTTATGATTCTACAAATTGAATTTAAATCAATTTTTGAATGTTTTAATTTAATTAAAATTTCAACAAAATGATAATCAATTTCAACAAATTGATTTGATGGTTGACCAAACGTACAATTCCATTTATCTAACCAAATTTTAATACTTTTAATTGTATCACTATATGTATTTAAGTTATTATTATTATTTTGTCCATCATTTAGTAGTAAATATTTATATGCGATTAAGTAAATATGAATTTCTGCAATTATTCTAAAATCAAAATTTGTTGAACTTGAAATATCTGAAACTTCCCTTGGTTTTAATTTTTCAATTGAAAGCCATGATTTTTTACCATATAATAAACAATAAGCTAGGTGAATTAGTACTAAAGTATTCCAAATTCTGTGTAATGTAAGTAAATTAAATTCGTCATCATCATCATCATCATCATCATCATCATCATCGTCATCATTGTCATCCTCGCTGTCGTTATCTTCACTGTCATCAGCATCATCGCCATTATAATCATTATCATATTTATCGTTATCAATATTATTATTTGTATTGATATTAGTATTAACATCATTTGAATTATTCTCCTTTAGATTATGATCATTACTGTTATGTCGTTGATATATTGGACAAATATTTTCATCAATATAATTATCCACATTTGAATTACAATTATTATTATTAATTTTCCATAAATTTTCAATTTGTTTACCATACATTTGATCTAAGAAACCAATTGAATTAATTTTTTCAAAAATAATTAATCCAATACCTGATAAATTCCAACCATCTAATAATAAATTTGGTAATTTATAATTTTCTTTAGTTGATGAATCACTTAAAATAATTGAATAAGCACTTAAAATAATTAAACATTGTAATTCCTCTAAACCATAAGAATTAAGTGAATTTAATAAATAAATTTCTCTCTTTATAATAAATAATAATTTATACCAAACTTTATTTTTTAATAATGGATCACCATATTTTAAACTTAATAAACAACTAATAGTTAATAATAGGGGACATCTTTTCCTTAATCTTTTAATTAAATTTTTAGTTGATTTAAGTGAAGGAAATGAAAGCCAACGACCATATCTATCACGAAATATATTAACTAATTGAATTGATTGATTTAATGTTAAAATTTTCGAATCTATTATATCTTCAAATTTTGGTTTAAATAAATGTAATGGATTTAATTGTTGCTTTATTGAGAGTGGTAATTGAAATGATGAATTGGAATTTATATTAATTGAATTAAGGTAATTAATTGGTGATAATGAATAACTTTGAATAGGTAAATTAGTAAAATTAACGTGATCATTACAAATAGGTAATAAATCAATTGGATTAAGGGAATTTATTGAATAATTATGAGATAATGGTTTTGAATGACTGTTATTATTCGATATTAAATGATTATTTATATTTGAATTTAAAGATAAGGGAGGTGATTGTTGATTAATTATATTGATATTATTATTTGAAAGTATGTTAAGGATAGATTTAACATTTGTATTAATTATATCTAATTTAGTTACATCAATTGAAGATATTGGAGGTGTATATGAAAGAAGTGGTAATGATGATGAATCTGTATTTTTTAAAGGTATTGGAGAATGTGATACTGAATGATTTCTTGAAGTGTTATAAATGGATGGTAAATATAATGGATTTGTAGTGGTATTATTTGTTGTATTATTAAATGAATTATTTAGATTGATATTAAGATCATTTGATAGAGAACAATGTAAGTTTAAGGAAGTACAACGTAAACAAGAAATTGAATTATCATTTGGGTTAGTATTATTATTATTAATATTATTATTATTAATATTTCTTAAGCAACGAGTTTTCTGTTGTCTACATAAATCACAAGCCTTTGAAGTTCTTGTATGAGGACGTCTTTTCTTTTTAATTGAATTATCCATTGAATAATAAAAAGGAATAAAGAAGAGGTAATTTTTTTTGGTCAAAATTTTGACAAGATAAAATCGCGAAATAATTATCAACAATCATAAGAAGAGAGAAAAAAAAATAGATTACGTAATATAGTAGAGTATAATATAATAATATAATAATAAATAATATAATTAAATGATGTGTATATAAAAGAATGATTGATTGGTTGATTAAATAGAGTAAATAGAGTAAATATGATAATTAAATAACTTATTTTTGAGCTTTGATACCAAAACCTGCTCTAACAACAAAGAAAAGAGAAGCACCTAAAGATAAACCAAAAGCAGCAAAATAAGGGATTAAAACTAAATTTGCATTTGGATGAGCTCTCCAAAGTGGTTTAGTTGTAGTTTGATAAAATTTTTGTAATTCAATAATTCTTTGTGGGTTAGCCATTTTTTTGTTACTTGTTAATTTAATTTAATGTATCAAGATATAAAAA
Organism: Pichia eremophila; assembly: GCA_030579415.1. Taxonomy (NCBI): domain Eukaryota; kingdom Fungi; phylum Ascomycota; class Pichiomycetes; order Pichiales; family Pichiaceae; genus Pichia; species Pichia eremophila. The sequence goes on along the minus strand of JAKTQW010000221.1, from coordinate 8,118 downwards.
TATAAAGATATAAAGATATAAAGATATAAAAATGTAAATAAATCATGTATGTGTGTGTTATGTAATTGAAAACTAAAAAAACTAAAAAAATCAATCCACTATATTTTGCTATTGTATATTATTGACCAATTAAATTTGATTATATTAAATAAAATATGTTTGGTGTACTAATGTGTTGGAATTACGTAAGACAGTCGGGTCTATTTTGGGATATATATATATTACATAATCAATACAAATTCAATTTGAGAGTTAAGCCCACATTGATTTAAGTTTATTGTTATCTTTATTATCTTTATTATCTTTATTATCATCACTGCTTTTTTTATTACTACTATTATCATAAGTAAAATGTGAATGTTTTATTTTATTATTTTTAATTGGTTCTTCCTTATAATCCTCTTTTTTAATAACATTACCATTACCATTACTATTACAATCCCATTCAAGTCTATCTTTAAGTTTTTGTTGTCGATAATATTCTCTACTTTCATTTATTCTATTATTATTATCTGTATTATGTTTACTATGTTTACTATGTTTAGTAACTTCATTTTCATCATCTTCTTCATCATCTTCTTCTACATTCTCCCACATTGATTTAATTTCACTACTTTTCTTATTAATAATATGATTATTATTATGATGATTGCTATACTCTCTTCTATTATTATACTCCCTTCTCCTATTATCTCCCTTTGGACTAGTATAATAATTAATCCTATCTTCTTCCTCATTATCATTAATTTCAACTTCTGGTTTCCATCCTTCAACTGGCATTAATCTAGCCATATCTTTAGCTAATTGTTCTTCATAACTTAAATTATTTTTACCATCTCTCTTTTCTTTCTTTTCATTAACTCTCATTGATTTTGGCTTATTCGGTATTTCCCTAATATTATTATCAATTACTTTCTTAACCAATTTTTTTCGTAAATCAATTGTATTATTCTTATTCTTATTCTTATTCTTATTCTTATTTTTATTTTTATTTTTATTATTAATGTTAATATCTTTTTTTTCATCTTTATTATCATTAATCATTTCAGAAACATCAAATTCTTCATCAATCCAACTATCTTCATCATCTTCAGGTCCATCATCCCATGATAATATACTACCTTTACTACTAACACCACTCATTGTACATATATATAATATATATAAAGAAAGACCTTTCTGATCTTTACTTTTTTTTTAACAAACGATGTTTTATTTTTATTACTGATTACATAATATTATCTACTATTTACAAATTTGTCTAACATGAATGATCTTTAATGATCTTTTATTTGATATCTTTTCTAACCACAATTTCTCTATATATAGCAATGCTTTCATTATTCAAATCGTCTAATAGATTAATACGATATAATCAATTAAGATTATTCTCATATTCTTCCTTTCTATTAAATAATAATAATAATAATAATAATAATAATAAAAATATTAACTCTTCAAACCCCGATTTAAAGAAAAATCGTCTAAATATACCACCTTCATTTCGTTCTTCAAGACCTTTACAAAATCAATTATCACAATCAGAAATTGAAAAAATTAATAATAATAATAACAATAATCCAAATACTAATCCAACACCAATAACTTATAAAAAACCATGGTGGATACCATTTTTGAAAATTGCCGTTGTTTTATTACCTTGTTTAATATTTACTTCAGGTTATATTATTTATGAAACAATTAATAATAGAACTGTTTTTTTTCCTTTCAAAATTAACTCAATTATACCTTTAAATGAATTAAAAGGTTTTGAAAATATTGATATTGAATTATTAAAATCAACTTCAAAGGAAATTTTATTACGTAGATTGAATATGAATCATGAAATTAAAGAATTTATTGGATTACCAGTTAATCTTGGTGATTTTGAAAGTTTTGATATTTCAATTAAATTTAATAAATTAGCAGTTGAAGGTATTGAATTAGATTTTAGAAAAAATTGGTTAAAACCTTTAATTAATTATCGTAAAATTGATTCACCTCAATTACCTTCAAATATAAATAAATATATTCAACCATTAAAGGAAAGAATTAATGGTGATATTGATGAAGATCCTGAACAAGATTCAATTTTCCTTAAAGAAGTTGATTATAAATTAATTATTAGAGGTACAATTTCAATTATTAATGAAAAATTACATAGAATTGAACCAGGTACAGGTAAAATTACATTTGATGCAGAAGTTGAATTAGATCATACAAGATTAATGAAAATTGTTTCTGCTTTATTACATTTTAAGAATAAAAATGGTACAGGTAGTGGTGGTACACTTGAAAAATTATGGTAGTAAATATATATATATTATAGTATAGTTCCAGCTAATAGTATATTCTTTTTTATAAATTTATTAATGAAAATCATCTAACGTATATAAGCATAAGCAAATGTTCAAATTTTTAGTAAGGTATATTTCAACAACCAAACTAACACATGTAGAAACTAAATTAAATGAAACAATTTCTTCAATCGTTTCTAAAATTCCAATCACAGTTGAAAGAATAAGTCCTAAATCGAATCCACCAATTTATCAATATAAAGATGGATATCAATATGTTACACCATATAAGAAGTTAATGTATAATAACGTTTCTGTGAGAAAGATACCACAACAACTTACAGTTTTACAATATTTAAATAAGATATTTATTGGTAGAAATGAAACTTTTTTCAAAGATCAAATAATTAATAAAGAATTATGGATTTATCGTCCAAAGAAAGGCATCAAGAAATCAGATGGTAAAGATTTTTCTAAACATCAGAAGATTAAAGGTATTACTTTATTAACAACTATAATTAAAACTAACGATATAATTGCTAATTTTGCATGTATTCATGAATTAAAAGTACCAATATTTAACCTTAATAATAATAAAGAAAATATAATTTTTGAAGATAATAATTTATTAGTTATTAATAAACCTGTTGGTATACCTGTTCATCCATCAGGTATGGCATATAATTACAATTCAATTGAATATATGATTACTAAGAATTATTTACAAAATGATAAAATTTGGGTAATTCACAGACTTGATAAAGATACTTCAGGTGTTTTAATGTTAGCTAAAAATCCTGAAACTTGTTCAAAATTTAATAAATTTATTGAAAATAGGAAAGGATTAACAAAACAATACCTTGCATTAGTTGATGGTGATTTTGGTGATAAATTACATATTGAAACAAATCCAATAATTGAAATTGATTTATCAAAACCTTTTAATAAAGGTGTTGGTAAACAATTCGATGCAAGGACGATATTTAAAAAAGTTCACTATGATTCAGTTTCAAATACATCATTAGTTTCATGTTTCCTTAAAAATGGACGTAAACATCAAGTTAGACAACATTTGAAAAACTTGGGTTATCCAATAATAAATGATCCATTATACGGTAAGGATAAAATCTTATCAATCCCAATTTATTCACCACCCAACAGGGAAGAATTTCTAAAATTAAGAGGATTATATGAGAATCAATTAGATGAAAGAGTTGATAATTGGGAAATGGAAAGTGTTTGTACAAATTGTTCTCATGTAACTTATAATAATCAAATTAAAGTTGAAGATAATTATATGAGATTATTTTCATTTCATTATTCATATAAGGATGAATTTGATGAAAAGAATAATTGGGAATTTACAGCTCCAATACCACAATGGGCTAAGAGTATATTACCAGATAGTAAAGCAGTTTCATTGATGAAAGATCATCAAATGCCTAAAGAGTTGAAGTGATCCTTTAACAGTACGCGTAAATTTTACTTTATGTAATGAAAATTTTTGGAATTATTACAAATTTCATGTTAATTAACAGTTTCTTTTAATCAATGAACTTTAATGATAACATAAATGAAGTATCTGATCCAAGTGATTGGGATAATTGTAAATTACCAAGTTTAAGTAGTTTAGATTGTTTTTTACGTTGTCAAATTTGTAAAGATTTTTTAAATGCACCAGCTCTAACAAATTGTGGACATGTATTTTGTTCAATTTGTATTAGAAGGACAATTTCAAATTCAAATAAATGTCCACTTTGTTTAGAGGAAACTTATGAAAGTAGTTTAAGGAAAGTACTTATTTTGGATAATATTGTTAAATGGTTTAATAATAATAGAAATGATTTATTAAAAAATTTATCAATTGATTTAGTAAATGATTCACAAAATGATTCATCATCTGATATTTCAATTATTTCTGAATTAAATGAAAATGGAAATGAAAATGAAAAAGCAAAAGATATTAAGGATAATCTTGTTGAATGTCCAATATGTGGTGTTTTTATGACACCTGATGAAATTCAAGGTAAACATATTGATCAATGTTTGAAAAATCCTAATGGTAATACCCAAAGAAACACTAAAAGAACAACTTCACGATCGTTTTTCAAAAGTAGTAATAGTAGTAATGATAGTACTACCGCCATCACTAATACTACTAATAAGAGACAAATTAGTATACAATTACAACCTAATTCTATTAAGAGAAAACAAAGGATACCCAATTTAGATACATCAATTTCAACAAATAAATTAAAGGAAAAATTAAATTCTTATAAATTGCCAATAAATGGTAAAAGAAATGAATTAGAACAAAGAATGAAAGAGTTTATTAATTTATACAATGCAAATCTTGATTCAATTAATCCTGTAAGTGATAATTTATTGATTTCTAAATTAAAAAAATGGGAAAGTTTAATAACTAATAATAATACTCATAATCATAATCATAATCATAATCATAGTCAAAATAATATTCATAGTGATACAAATAGTAACAATTCGTTAACTAATTCTTCACCACCTATAACATTTGATGAAGAGACAATTAAAAGACATCAAAATGAACATAAATCTTGGAATAAAAAGAATAAATCACATTATGAAGATTTAATCAAAATTGCAAGGATGAATATGCAAAAGCAGAAAAATAAACAGTTAATGAATAATGAAGATAGTAAGAATAAAGATAGTATTGATGAAGATGAATTATCAGATATAGATACAGAACTTATAACATGAACAGATCATTATCTTATTTCAGATACACTGGATCATAAGCTTCTGTATCCTCTAATAGACATTCTTTACTTTCAATTAAATTTAAATCTGGTATATATGGTTTACCATTAATTAATTTACTTGTATATTTATTATTTTTCATAATTTGATAACTTAATTTTAATACTTTTGCAACTGTATTAATTGTTTTACATAATGAAATTTGTAGATTTTTATTAGTTTTGATAAATTCATCTGTTAAAATACCTAAAAATAAATCACCACTTCCTGAAAATATTGCTTCAACTTGTTCTACTTTATAATAAAATACTTTTCCATTACTTGTACCAACACAATACATTATATTATCTATAATAACTGATGTTATAACAACATTTCTAACTTTTGTATATTTTTCACAAAATACATCTAATGCTTTTAACATTGATTCCCATGAATTAATCGTAATACCACTTAATAATTCCATTTCAAATTGATTTGGTGTTAATAAATCAATTATAACTTCATCTTTAGTTAGTAATTTAATATATAAATCAACGATTTCATTTGAAACATAAATTTTGCCATTATCACCCATTATTGGATCAATTATAACACATGAATTTTCAAAACTTTTATTTAATAAAACATCCTTCCAAATAGTTTGTAAATTATCTGCACTTGCAATATAACCAACAATTATAACTTGATAATTATTATCCAGTTTTAAATCTATCAATCCTGATATTAAATCTTTTATTAATATTGGTTCAACTTTAACACCAGTAAACTGTCCATGTCCCGGATGCGCTGATAAATTGGTTGTATAGATACAATCAATATTCCAATTGCGTAAGTTTAATGGGAATTGTAATGCATCATTACCAACATTACCATGAACAACATGTGATGATATTGATAGTATGTTACCTGCAGGTATTATTCCATCTAATAATTCGTTCATTGTATAAGAAAGAAAGAGAAAAAGTGGTATATATTATCTTAATAAACGAACAATTGCTTATCAGTGGACAATTTTTCATTTATTGATCAACTTATCATTTGTCACTTCATAAAATTATACATATCATTATCTAAAGGATATACACATTAACTAGGGTTTAAAACTACATTTAAAGAAAAGAGAGTAAAGTAAGGTAAATAGAGAAAAGTAAATTCATTCCATACCTAATGAAAGACCTTTAGATTGTCTATTATGAGCAAGAGATGCAATAACTGCTGCACCAACACCAGAACCATCTAAAGATTTAATAATTTTAATTGGATGATCCTCATATGGCATATCAGCAGGCCAACCAAAAGTTTCTGCAAGTGCATCAGCTGCTCTCTCTGGGAATTTAGTATATTTAAGATACAGTGAACCATCAGCAGCAACATCAAAATTAGTATAATTTCTCTTCTTTGCAACAGCTGAAATACCACAAGTTGATAATCTTGCAGCTCTTGTACCAATAAATTCAGATGCTTTTCTTGCAAAATAACAATCTTCATATGGTGCATTTTCAATTTTGAAAACATCGTTGAATAGTTTTTTACAAGTTGATAAATCATCAGATTCATCAGATTCCAAAAATGATGGGAATGAAGCATCAATAGAATGATCAGTTTCTAAAATTTTAACTGATTCATTTGAAATATTTTGGAAAATAATTCCTTTCTTATAATAATCTAATAAAACTAATCTTAATAAATCACCAAGATAAAAACCTGCAGTTGCCTTTTCAAAAGTTTGTTGACCAGGTCTTGGAGATGTTTCATCAATAATTAAATCATATTTTGTACGTGGTATAACTTTATGTGCATTGTCGAATGAACCATATTCACAATTAATTAACATTAAAGAATTTTCTGGTATATCATTTGGAATTAAACCTTTAAATTTTTTAATATTACTAACAATTTCATAATATGAACCATTAACACCTGTACCGAAAATACAACCCATTTCAGTTTTCGGATTAACATATCTTGATGCAACTAATGCACCACAAGTATCATTAATTAATGCAACAACTTTAATTGGTAAATTACGTTTATTAATTTTTTCCATTAACAATGGAACAACATCTTCACCTTCAACACCTGGAATATCGAAACCTTTTGTCCATCTCTGTAAAACACCTGAATCAATACGTTTTTGACTTGCAGGATAAGAAAATGTAAAACCTAATGGGAAAACTTTATTCTCTGGTATACCACTTGGATGTTTATCAATTAAGAATTTTTCTAAACATTCAGCTAAAAAGTCAAATAAATTATCTCTATCATTAGTTGTTCTCATATCTGAAGGTAATTTATAAAATCCTTGTTCTGTCTCTAATTTACCATTACCTAATAAATGAACCATAACAACTCTTAAATTTGTACCACCAAAATCTAATGCTAAATAATCACCAGTTTCATTACCTGTTGGATATTCCATAACCCATTGTAAATTCATTGGAATACCTAATGGATCTGAACCATCAACTAAACCACGATTTAATTCTTCAACGAAATAATCAATAATTTTCAAAAGTGTTTCCTTCGAAACATTGAACTCGTTCTCTAATTCCTTTATTGAATTTGTTATTTCGTTACTTAATGTCATTTTTAATATAATATATCTTTGTTATAATATTATAATAATAATAATAACAAATACAATATACAAGACTCTAAAAATAGAAAAAAAGACAGAGAAAAAAACTTATATATATAAAAATAATCCAACCATCACCAAACGTACGGCAAACAGTGTTCCTTTTATACCAGCCAACGACAAAATGAAAAAAAAAATGGAGAAAATGGAAAAACTGGAGAAACTGGAGAAACTGGAAAAATCTCATGACATTCTATTGTTTGAACCCCTATTGTTTTGTGGGGAGATTATATCTGTTTGGCATTTTTAGCCCCGTGGAGACGGAAAAATTAGTTTTTGTCATGTTATTCCGGGATAGGTGTATCCCTACTTATAATATATGTTTTTAAGCGATTTAAGAAATTTTTCCAAAATCCTAAGTCTTTGGTTTCCCCCTCACTAATATCTCATAAATATCACATCTGTAGCCGCGCTCTTCCTCTATCCAATCATGTACTT